>CAUOFW020002425.1:276706-331641 GCA_963454935.2 Ilex paraguariensis
CCCCTAGGACTCAATCACCCTGCTAAGTAGGGAAGGTGTAGCCACCAAGCTCCCTAAAGAACCCTGAGTCTGACCCATGTATCGCAGCCTGAACTATCCCACAGTCTCGAGCATATGCCACTCCCAGGAAGCCACACTAGTCAAGACTCTCCGTGACTTCCGACTGAGTGCATCAGCAACCACATTTGCCTTACCGGGATGGTAATGCAAAGAAAAGTCATAGTCCTCTAGGAACTCCATCCACCTATGTTGTCTCATGTTGAGGTCCCGCTATATGAAGATGTACTTCAGACTTTCTGACCCTCAAATGACCCTCATGAACAACTCTCAAATGACCCTCATGCTCCTCCTCAGACTTGGAGTAGATCAACATGTCGTCAACAAATACCATGACAAACTGATCAAGGTAGGGTTAAAACACCCTATGCATGAGATCCATGAATGCCGTTGGAGTATTCATAAATCCAAAAGACATGACTGTGAACTCAAATGCCTGTACCGCATTCTGAACGTTGTCTTAGGGATATCCTCCTCCCTAACCCTCAACTGATGGTAACCAGTACAGAGATCGATTTTGGAGTAGACCCGTGCCCCTCTCAGTTGATCAAACAAATCATCGATCCTCGACAAAGGGTACCTATTCTTGATAGTGACCCGGTTCAAATGCCGATAGTTGATGCAAAATCGAAGAGTCTTATCTTTCTTCTTGGCAAACAACACCGGAGCGCTCCAAGGTGAAGTGCTTACTCTAATGAAGCCCTTGTCCAACAATTCTTGCAATTGGACCTTAAGTTCTTACAACTCAGCCAGTGCCATCCTATGTAGAGTTATAGAGAGAGGCGATGTACGAGGATACAATTCAATGGTGAAGTCTACATCCCTATGTAGAGGAAATCCCAGTAATTCAACTAGAAAAATATCCTCATATTCACACACCACTCGAGGTAGACCCAACTCCTGTCTTGCCTCGTCCTCTAGGGTAAAGCTAGCAAGCCAACCCATCAACTGCCTGTGCCATCGAGAATCATACACGACTTGGGGTAAAACATCTTGCTTTTCCCCCTGGAACTTGAAACAAACACCATCAGGCGTATAAGTAGTGACCCTCTTTCGATCGCAACCGATGACAACCCGATGTGCTGCCAACCAATCCATCCCAATGATAACATCAAACTCGGACATGTCCATGATCCTAAGGTCCACAATGAGTAGAATCCCCGAGATCTCTAGCTCACAACCCCTACATATCCAGTCTACCCTCACCCTAGCTCCTAGGGGAGAACTCACATGCAATGGTGTTTCCAAGTCTTTCACACAAGATGCAGCAATAAATGAATGCGATGTACCAGAATCAAATAACACTCTAGCCCATAAGTGAGAGAGTAGGAATGTACCCTGTATCACCGATTGATATGTCGGATCAATTTATGGCATAGTGGCGTAAACATGCCCCTGGGTCCCTGACGTCCCGGCCTGTGAGCCCTGGCCTCGGCCTCAACCCATGCCNTGATATGTCGGCTCAATTTATGGCATAGTGGCGTAAACATACCCCTGGGTCCCTGACGTCCCGGCCTGTGAGCCCTGGCCTCGGCCTCAACCCATGCCCCGACTCATCTGCCCTGCTTGCAAAGTCCCCGCACGTGAAGTAGTAGGGGCCTGTGTAGCTGCCCGAATCTGGTACTGGCTCCCCTGGCCCATGGTGGGGTAGTAAGGAACAAGGTATGTCTATGATTGTCCCACCGAAGATTGGGACTGAGGCGTCCCATAGGTCTGGGATCCTTGCCTCTACGGGCAATCCCGTTTCATATGACCCGGCTAGTGGCAATGGAAACATGCCCGTGAGCCTGCCTGGCTGGGAGCCCTGTAGTGTCTCCTGCCTTGAGAGGACTGACCCAGGCCTTGGCCTTGATGACCACGGCCCTATCCTTGCTGTCCTTGAGGAGTAAAAGTCCTCTGTCGCTTCTCCAAACTAAAAGAAGAGGATTGGTCCTCCTTCTTCTTATCTTTAACACCCACTTCCCGGATGTTCCATGCATCCTCTACCTCTCTCTCAATGGCCATAGCAGTCGTGACCATTGAGTCCAAGTCTTGTAGAAGAAGACCCACGATTTTACCCCGGATGGACAATTTCAAGCCATCTTCGAACTTTCTCACCTTGGCCATGTCTGTGGCCACATAATCATCAGAAAAACATGCTAATTCCGTGAACTTAGCCACGTATTCCATCACCGTCATCGTGCCTTGTCTCAAATCTAAGAACTCCTAGGCCTTTGCATGTCTAGCAGCCATCGGAAAATACTTTCCCATGAAAAGTTCTTTGAACTCAACCCATGACATTATCTCCAAGTTCTTGGAGGTCTTGACCCAATCCCACCACACTTGGGATTCTCCCTCTAGCTAAAAGATAGCTAGGGTTATCTTCGTGGCATCGGAAGTAATCTCCATTGCCCTCATGATCTTATCCACTTGCCGAAACCAATGGTCAGCCACCATAGGATCCGCCCCTCCCATGAAGATTGGAGGTTGATGAGCCTAGAACTTTTGAAGGCGACTTATGCCTCCTTGGCTCTCACTTGCACTAGCATGTGCAATGGTAGTCGTCGCCGCACCAATAGCCTCCACAAAGGCTTGTTGGTCAAACTTCGGTGGGTGTTGGTTGTTCCACCCACCGCCTCGGCGTCCTCTTCCTCTATTTGCCATCTACACGCATGTCAAATAGCAATCAAACACTCACATTGTGTCCCAAGATAGGGATCAAATTTAAAATTTAGAGATTTTTCTCTTTGTCTTACTAGTAGTGCATATGCCACCTACTAATAGACATTTATACATTGAACTATAACGTTAATCCCTTTTTCCGAAACCCTAGGTTATGTTTTCTAACCCTAGTATTTCCCATATACACATTTACCATGTATATCATTCACATAATCACATTGCACGTAATCATATAGCAAAATGTAGGCACATAAGATAAAATGCACAATGCATGCAATGGTCTAGATCCAATGCCCATCAAGCCCTAGGTAATCACATACCTATGCTCTAATACCAAGCTGTGACGCCCCAAAATTCGGGGTGCCCTTTATTAACCGTTGATAACCCATCAACCCGCGAAAATACCCATGATTATCGCATGATCCAACATTATGTCAATAGTCTCCCAATTGCCAGGATTTTAACTCACATGTGAAACCCGTGTACTTTTTATCATTTAATCTAACTGGGTTCAATACACACCAATAGATCCCATTTAAGGTCCAATTGTATCATTGATACTAAAGGGTACCTAGCCCAAAGGTCTGGGAAAAGGATTTTAAAGAAAACTTCTAAGTTTGGGAAAGCGTACCGGTACTGTGTACCGGTATGCTTTACCTTTTGGGAAATGCGTACCAGTACGGCTTTCTTTATGGACCAGACTGTACCGATACACTTTGCCCAGTTTTTCCTTTTTCACATGTTTTCGATTTCCAATCCAATTTAAACTTTTCCAAATTCCTCCCAAACATACTTAACAATGTTTTTCATATACAAGTGAATATATACAAGGTCTATTACAAAATGTTCCATACATTTACATGTCAAATGGAATTTTATCAAAAGTTTTACAAAAACTTCTTTTCAAAAGCCACAACCTGGCTTTTCTTCAACGTTGAGGCCCCGAATGCGACTCCTCCACTAGTACGAACCCCGCACCTGAAATGTGTTTCCGTATAGGGTGAGCCAACACCCAATAGAATATTTCTTACAGAGGCTACTCCCAAATCTAAGTGCATATGCAATGAGTGCATGCAACAACTCACAATCACATAACCATTCCAATCAAGAGTATACACGTTTCATGTTGGAATCTACCATTCCATGAATGAAATGAGATTCACTCACACACATCAACCCGAGCCCTCTCCGGCTCTCACCGCATTATGAAACGCAAGTGTAAACCCTGGTCACTAATGAAATACATCCAATGATCATCTTTGAAAATACAAACCATGTGTTTATAAAACCAATTCATTCTTTTGGATGTTTCCTATCAAATGAATACTTTATATTACAAAATCCCGTGTATTTGTTAGGTAGCGGACTTTTGGTGTCGCACCACCGGCTCCGCATGCCGATACACTTTTTAGACTTGCACCGTCAGAGTGTATGAATCAATAACCGGATTTTTCACCCGAGGGAGTTTCGAGCCCTTCTTGCTATACCCGACACACGTTTTTCATGCGGTGCAACTGTGCGACTCTGTTGAACCTTGGTCCAACGGTACCGAGCCCACTTACCACCCACCTACGTGGTGTTTGATATCAACCGTGCACTCACACCCATTAAATGCGATGTGTTCTCCGTGCATATGCAATGTAATGAACCATTGCACTACCAACATCATGCTCAATTGTAATGAATGCCAATGAGCCAAAATTAACCACACATCTCAACATGTGTCATGACAATTTATATCACATGCATATAATCACCAAAATTCATTATCATGTTAATACATCAACATTTATATACCCAACACAAATCTCAAGTATGGCATTACACAATCTCATGCCAATCACACTTAATAACAAGGCATAATATAAACATGTAACATGCCCACATAAACCAATATTCAAGGGATTACACAAGTAACTCCCACATATCAAATTTAAGCTAGAAGTTAGCCTAAGTCATTGCTACACCCTTTTTTCTCATTTGTATAACTATAAGCAAGTGGTATACATATTCTACATACTCACCCCCTTCCATATGCACCCTAGTTAAGAAATGAACCAACGTAGGAGAACCCCTACCTCTTGGAACGTAAAACAAAGTGGTAGAACTTCAAGAACACCAACCAAAGCTCCAAAACTTGATTTCTCCAAAATCTCCTCTTTGGGTCTTCAGTGAAATCCGTCGTTCTTGGTACGTATGTGTAGCTCTCGTCGCGTAGACCAACCTTAGTTCTTGGTCCAAAGGGTTTCGACCGACGAAACTCCTTGGATCTCAAAAGAAAGGTAGAAAAAATGGATTTCTCTTTCTCTCTCTTTTCTCTCTTCAACGCCTGAATCAACCGGTCAATAGGTGAGCAAAATATCTGATTTTTCAGATATTAAACCCTATTTATACTTTTTCCTTGCGTAGTCCACATTGTCCCACATGTTTATCTTTTTCGGGTCTATTTTTAACCCGAAACGACTTAATTAAATTCTGATTTCAGTTAAAATTAATTTTATTTAAAATTTTATGTAATTATAAGGAAATTGTATAATTTCTATTTTTGGGGATGTTTAAAAGTCCATTCGTCACCCAGCCTTCTCGTAAATTGTGCAAAATTTGCCTATATCAGAATTCAATAAAATTTAACATGACAGCTCGATTTCGCAATGCAAATCAAACGGTGAAGTCAGTTGTTCTATCTAAGCTCTATAAAAATATACGTTTTAAACCCGTATAATAGTGACAAATTATCATTTTACCTTTTTCTTGAAAAAGTTTAAATTTACCCGAATTTTTACAAAAAGGCCCGGGAATTCTTCGATTTGAGGCAAGGGACAATGATGGTGCTAGAATATATGGCTAAGTTTATTGCGTTAGCCCATTTCACCAATGACTACGTGGCCACGGACATGGCCAAGGTGAGGAAGTTTGAGGATGGTCTAAAATTGTCCATTCAGAGTAAGATTGTGGGCCACTACCTGCAAAACTTGGATTCGATGGTCATGACAGCCATGACCGTTGAGAAAGACGTTGAGGATGCACAGAACATCCGAGAAGCGAGCGCTAAAGACAAGAAGAATGAGGGTTAATCCTCTTTTTCTAGTTCAGAAAAGAGACAGAGGACTTCTGCTCCACAAGAACGAGATTGCAGCCATCAAGGCCAAGGTCAAGGTCGATTCTCCCAAGGTGAGAAAAACCCTAGGACAACTTATCATGCCGATCAATGACATGTTTCCATTGTCGCCAGTCTGGTCATATGAAGTGGGATTGCCCTTAGAGACATGGATCCCAAAGCTACAGGTCACCTCAGTCCCAGTCGTCGGTAGGGCATGCACAGACATAGTTTATTCCTCCTTACCCCACCATGGGCCAGGGAAGTTAGTACTAGTTATAGAGTGCTACACAGGCTCCTACTACTTCACGAGTAGGGACTCCGTAATAAAGCCAAATGGGCCAGAGCATGGATCAAGGTCGAGGACAGGGCTCACAAGCCAAGACTTCAGGGACTTAGGGGTATGTTTACGTCACAAGCCAGGACTTCGGGGACTTAGGGGAGTACTTTCGGCTTATTGAAATTGTAAGTTTTCAATTATTTTAAGTTCATTTTTATTTGTTTTTGTGTGTTTTGATGTTATTTTGTAGGGATGATCATTAGGAATGAATCATGATCATTTGGGAGAAAACAAGGTCAAAATTGGAGCCTAAGTGTTGGATTTTTGAAGAGGAAGCTAAAGGGCATTGTAATGGAGTAATTATAGCGTAAATAATGGATTTTAGAGCCTTGCAACTAAGTGTGGATGAGTGATGAAGAGATGGACACATTACATGAGAATTTGGAGGCTTAAAAGTGAAAGAAATCAAGGAGGTATTGGTTTTTGGTAACATAGGCATTAGCACCCACATTATTTTGTAGTAGTACCTCAGTTTTCTACCTTTTGGACCATGACCCACTTCACATCTGACAAAGTGAAAAACAGAAAGTTGTAGACTTGGATGTCTTCTATCGTGTTGCAAAATTTTAGGTTAATCGGACGGTTGTATCAAACGTTATGACGATTCTACGAAAACTGGTCCAGAGTAGGCAGCCTACCAGGGGGTGTGCCCCAGTGCCATCCTACTGTCCTTATGGCGCCCCTGCACAGAATTATTGCGCCCCCGCGCTTATGTTAGTCTGTGACGCGAGTTTTGACTTGTTTTTGACCCAAAATTGAACTCTAAAGCTACATATATGCTAGGGTTTGTGTGGGGATGAAATATTCTGAATTTTAGGGGCTGAAAACATCTGGAGAAGCCAAGGAATTGGTAGAAAATTGAAGACAAGAATTGAAGGAATCGACACAAAGAAGATTGGTCTTGAAGGCTAGAGAAGGATTGAAGATTGCACCTAAGTTTTCATTCTTTTCTCTTACTTTTATTTCTTGATTTTCTAAGATGTTGTTTAATTTTAGAATGATGTCTTTCAATTACATTATGAACTAAATTATTATTAAGATNTCAAAAGTTTTACAAAAACTTCTTTTCAAAAGCCACAACCTGGCTTTTCTTCAACGTTGAGGCCCCGAATGCGACTCCTCCACTAGTACGAACCCCGCACCTGAAATGTGTTTCCGTATAGGGTGAGCCAACACCCAATAGAATATTTCTTACAGAGGCTACTCCCAAATCTAAGTGCATATGCAATGAGTGCATGCAACAACTCACAATCACATAACCATTCCAATCAAGAGTATACACGTTTCATGTTGGAATCTACCATTCCATGAATGAAATGAGATTCACTCACACACATCAACCCGAGCCCTCTCCGGCTCTCACCGCATTATGAAACGCAAGTGTAAACCCTGGTCACTAATGAAATACATCCAATGATCATCTTTGAAAATACAAACCATGTGTTTATAAAACCAATTCATTCTTTTGGATGTTTCCTATCAAATGAATACTTTATATTACAAAATCCCGTGTATTTGTTAGGTAGCGGACTTTTGGTGTCGCACCACCGGCTCCGCATGCCGATACACTTTTTAGACTTGCACCGTCAGAGTGTATGAATCAATAACCGGATTTTTCACTCGAGGGAGTTTCGAGCCCTTCTTGCTATACCCGACACACGTTTTTCATGCGGTGCGACTGTGCGACTCTGTTGAACCTTGGTCCAACGGTACCGAGCCCACTTACCACCCACCTACGTGGTGTTTGATATCAACCGTGCACTCACACCCATTAAATGCGATGTGTTCTTCGTGCATATGCAATGTAATGAACCATTGCACTACCAACATCATGCTCAATTGTAATGAATGCCAATGAGCCAAAATTAACCACACATCTCAACATGTGTCATGACAATTTATATCACATGCATATAATCACCAAAATTCATTATCATGTTAATACATCAACATTTATATACCCAACACAAATCTCAAGTATGGCATTACACAATCTCATGCCAATCACACTTAATAACAAGGCATAATATAAACATGTAACATGCCCACATAAACCAATATTCAAGGGATTACACAAGTAACTCCCACATATCAAATTTAAGCTAGAAGTTAGCTTAAGTCATTGCTACACCCTTTTTTCTCATTTGTATAACTATAAGCAAGTGGTATACATATTCTACATACTCACCCCCTTCCATATGCACCCTAGTTAAGAAATGAACCAACGTAGGAGAACCCCTACCTCTTGGAACGTAAAACAAAGTGGTAGAACTTCAAGAACACCAACCAAAGCTCCAAAACTTGATTTCTCCAAAATCTCCTCTTTGGGTCTTCAGTGAAATCCGTCGTTCTTGGTACGTATGCGTAGCTCTCGTCGCGTAGACCAACCTTAGTTCTTGGTCCAAAGGGTTTCGACCGACGAAACTCCTTGGATCTCAAAAGAAAGGTAGAAAAAATGGATTTCTCTTTCTCTCTCTTTTCTCTCTTCAACGCCTGAATCAACCGGTCAATAGGTGAGCAAAATATCTGATTTTTCAGATATTAAACCCTATTTATACTTTTTCCTTGCGTAGTCCACATTGTCCCACATGTTTATCTTTTTCGGGTCTATTTTTAACCCGAAACGACTTAATTAAATTCTGATTTCAGTTAAAATTAATTTTATTTAAAATTTTATGTAATTATAAGGAAATTGTATAATTTCTATTTTTGGGGATGTTTAAAAGTCCATTCGTCACCCAGCCTTCTCGTAAATTGTGCAAAATTTGCCTATATCAGAATTCAATAAAATTTAACATGACAGCTCAATTTCGCAATGCAAATCAAACGGTGAAGTCAGTTGTTCTATGTAAGCTCTATAAAAATATACGTTTTAAACCCGTATAATAGTGACAAATTACCATTTTACCTTTTTCTTGAAAAAGTTTAAATTTACCCGAATTTTTACAAAAAAGGCCCGGGAATTCTTCGATTTGAGGCAAGGGACAATGATGGTGCTAGAATATATGGCTAAGTTTATTGCGTTAGCCCATTTCACCAATGACTACGTGGCCACGGACATGGCCAAGGTGAGGAAGTTTGAGGATGGTCTAAAATTGTCCATTCAGAGTAAGATTGTGGGCCACTACCTGCAAAACTTGGATTCGATGGTCATGACAGCCATGACTGTTGAGAAAGACGTTGAGGATGCACAGAACATCCGAGAAGCGAGCGCTAAAGACAAGAATAATGAGGGTTAATCCTCTTTTTCTAGCTCAGAAAAGAGACAGAGGACTTCTGCTCCACAAGAACGAGATTGCAGCCATCAAGGCCAAGGTCAAGGTCGATTCTCCCAAGGTGAGAAAAACCCTAGGACAACTTATCATGCCGATCAATGACATGTTTCCATTGTCGCCAGTCTGGTCATATGAAGTGGGATTGCCCTTAGAGACATGGATCCCAAAGCTACAGGTCACCTCAGTCCCAGTCGTCGGTAGGGCATGCACAGACATAGTTTATTCCTCCTTACCCCACCATGGGCCAGGGAAGTTAGTACTAGTTATAGAGTGCTACACAGGCTCCTACTACTTCACGAGTAGGGACTCCGTAATAAAGCCAAATGGTCCAGAGCATGGATCAAGGTTGAGGACAGGGCTCACAAGCCAAGACTTCAGGGACCTAGGGGTATGTTTACGTCACAAGCCAGGACTTCGGGGACTTAGGGGAGTACTTTCGACTTATTGAAATTGTAAGTTTTCAATTATTTTAAGTTCATTTTTATTTGTTTTTGTGTGTTTTGATGTTATTTTGTAGGGATGATCATTAGGAATGAATCATGATCATTTGGGAGAAAACAAGGTCAAAATTGGAGCCTAAGTGTTGGATTTTTGAAGAGGAAGCTAAAGGGCATTGTAATGGAGTAATTATAGCGTAAATAATGGATTTTAGAGCCTTGCAACTAAGTGTGGATGAGTGATGAAGAGATGGACACATTACATGAGAATTTGGAGGCTTAAAAGTGAAAGAAATCAAGGAGGTATTGGTTTTTGGTAACATAGGCATTAGCACCCACATTATTTTGTAGTAGTACCTCAGTTTTCTACCTTTTGGACCATGACCCACTTCACATCTGACAAAGTGAAAAACAGAAAGTTGTAGACTTGGATGTCTTCTATCGTGTTGCAAAATTTTAGGTTAATCGGACGGTTGTATCAAACGTTATGACGATTCTACGAAAACTGGTCCAGAGTAGGCAGCCTACCAGGGGGTGTGCCCCAGTGCCATCCTACTGTCCTTATGGCGCCCCTGCACAGAATTATTGCACCCCCGCGCTTATGTTAGTCTGTGACGCGAGTTTTGACTTGTTTTTGACCCAAAATTGAACTCTAAAGCTACATATATGCTAGGGTTTGTGTGGGGATGAAATATTCTGAATTTTAGGGGCTGAAAACATCTGGAGAAGCCAAGGAATTGGTAGAAAATTGAAGACAAGAATCGAAGGAATCGACACAAAGAAGATTGGTCTTGAAGGCTAGAGAAGGATTGAAGATTGCACCTAAGTTTTCATTCTTTTCTCTTACTTTTATTTCTTGATTTTCTAAGATGTTGTTTAATTTTAGAATGATGTCTTTCAATTACATTATGAACTAAATTATTATTAAGATTGCAACGGAACCTATGTCTAGTTAAATTAATCTACTCTCGTTTCTAGTTCTTACTGATCTTATATGAGTTGTTTGTCATATTTTGTGATTGATGTATGATTGTATGACCAACAATTAGTTTGATAACCTAGATGAAATTGGGAGATGAATTCTAGGTTTAGATTGAAATATGATGACATATGTCTAGTTAATTCTTCATAGAATTGAATTGTTGGGTTTGTGTATAGGATAGGAATATACCTATATGTCATGTGTAACTTTTATGAGAGTTTGAACTTATTGAATCTATTCCAACTTATTTTGCATAGGAATATAGTAATTTAATTGGGATAGATAATTTTATCTAGCTATCGGAAGAGGTTTGATAAATAACTTTGAGTTCTCAGTTAACAACTTATTTTGATCAATTAACTGGAAAGAGAGTTAGAAAGATTTATACAAAGCATTAGGGGAAGTTGTAATCTTAACTTCTTTTCTCTGGTAAATTCAATCCTTGATTGATAAGTTTAGATTTATTTATAATTTAGTCATTTCATAGTTCAATTCCAATTGTTTAAATAAAATTGAATTGATACGAAGTTAGTACTAGGATATTATTAGTAATATTTTTCCATGGGAACGATACTCTACTTATCACTTTATTACATGTTGATCGTGCATACTTGCATGTAAATTGTCAATATCAAATTTGGATAATAGTAAACCTAAATTTTTCTAGAACTCGGATGACAAAGCGGACCTCACCGTTTGATTTGTCTCGCGAAATCTAGTTATCCCGTCAAATTTCGTCGAATTCTGAGATAGTCAAATTTTTTGTGTTTTATGAGACAGTCGAGTCTCGGGTGACCTAAAAATGAGATTTTTAATAAATTTCAAAAGTTGAAAAATAATTTGAGATAATTTAAAAAATAAAAAAAAATATTTGAACTTAAACGGCGACGAAATTTAATCGTTTCAGGGCGAAAACGAAATCGGGAAATAGAGTGTCGTGTGGCGCGTTGTGGGCTAAGCAATTAGAGGGTATAAAAANGATTTCGCAATGCAAATCAAACGGTGAAGTCAGTTGTTCTATCTAAGCTCTATAAAAATATACGTTTTAAACCCGTATAATAGTGACAAATTATCATTTTACCTTTTTCTTGAAAAAGTTTAAATTTACCCGAATTTTTACAAAAAGGCCCGGGAATTCTTCGATTTGAGGCAAGGGACAATGATGGTGCTAGAATATATGGCTAAGTTTATTGCGTTAGCCCATTTCACCAATGACTACGTGGCCACGGACATGGCCAAGGTGAGGAAGTTTGAGGATGGTCTAAAATTGTCCATTCAGAGTAAGATTGTGGGCCACTACCTGCAAAACTTGGATTCGATGGTCATGACAGCCATGACCGTTGAGAAAGACGTTGAGGATGCACAGAACATCCGAGAAGCGAGTGCTAAAGACAAGAAGAATGAGGGTTAATCCTCTTTTTCTAGTTCAGAAAAGAGACAGAGGACTTCTGCTCCACAAGAACGAGATTGCAGCCATCAAGGCCAAGGTCAAGGTCGATTCTCCCAAGGTGAGAAAAACCCTAGGACAACTTATCATGCCGATCAATGACATGTTTCCATTGTCGCCAGTCTGGTCATATGAAGTGGGATTGCCCTTAGAGACATGGATCCCAAAGCTACAGGTCACCTCAGTCCCAGTCGTCGGTAGGGCATGCACAGACATAGTTTATTCCTCCTTACCCCACCATGGGCCAGGGAAGTTAGTACTAGTTATAGAGTGCTACACAGGCTCCTACTACTTCACGAGTAGGGACTCCGTAATAAAGCCAAATGGGCCAGAGCATGGATCAAGGTCGAGGACAGGGCTCACAAGCCAAGACTTCAGGGACTTAGGGGTATGTTTACGTCACAAGCCAGGACTTCGGGGACTTAGGGGAGTACTTTCGGCTTATTGAAATTGTAAGTTTTCAATTATTTTAAGTTCATTTTTATTTGTTTTTGTGTGTTTTGATGTTATTTTGTAGGGATGATCATTAGGAATGAATCATGATCATTTGGGAGAAAACAAGGTCAAAATTGGAGCCTAAGTGTTGGATTTTTGAAGAGGAAGCTAAAGGGCATTGTAATGGAGTAATTATAGCGTAAATAATGGATTTTAGAGCCTTGCAACTAAGTGTGGATGAGTGATGAAGAGATGGACACATTACATGAGAATTTGGAGGCTTAAAAGTGAAAGAAATCAAGGAGGTATTGGTTTTTGGTAACATAGGCATTAGCACCCACATTATTTTGTAGTAGTACCTCAGTTTTCTACCTTTTGGACCATGACCCACTTCACATCTGACAAAGTGAAAAACAGAAAGTTGTAGACTTGGATGTCTTCTATCGTGTTGCAAAATTTTAGGTTAATCGGACGGTTGTATCAAACGTTATGACGATTCTACGAAAACTGGTCCAGAGTAGGCAGCCTACCAGGGGGTGTGCCCCAGTGCCATCCTACTGTCCTTATGGCGCCCCTGCACAGAATTATTGCACCCCCGCGCTTATGTTAGTCTGTGACGCGAGTTTTGACTTGTTTTTGACCCAAAATTGAACTCTAAAGCTACATATATGCTAGGGTTTGTGTGGGGATGAAATATTCTGAATTTTAGGGGCTGAAAACATCTGGAGAAGCCAAGGAATTGGTAGAAAATTGAAGACAAGAATCGAAGGAATCGACACAAAGAAGATTGGTCTTGAAGGCTAGAGAAGGATTGAAGATTGCACCTAAGTTTTCATTCTTTTCCCTTACTTTTATTTCTTGATTTTCTAAGATGTTGTTTAATTTTAGAATGATGTCTTTCAATTACATTATGAACTAAATTATTATTAAGATTGCAACGGAACCTATGTCTAGTTAAATTAATCTACTCTCGTTTCTAGTTCTTACTGATCTTATATGAGTTGTTTGTCATATTTTGTGATTGATGTATGATTGTATGACCAACAATTAGTTTGATAACCTAGATGAAATTGGGAGATGAATTCTAGGTTTAGATTGAAATATGATGACATATGTCTAGTTAATTCTTCATAGAATTGAATTGTTGGGTTTGTGTATAGGATAGGAATATACCTATATGTCATGTGTAACTTTTATGAGAGTTTGAACTTATTGAATCTATTCCAACTTATTTTGCATAGGAATATAGTAATTTAATTGGGATAGATAATTTTATCTAGCTATCGGAAGAGGTTTGATAAATAACTTTGAGTTCTCAGTTAACAACTTATTTTGATCAATTAACTGGAAAGAGAGTTAGAAAGATTTATACAAAGCATTAGGGGAAGTTGTAATCTTAACTTCTTTTCTCTGGTAAATTCAATCCTTGATTGATAAGTTTAGATTTATTTATAATTTAGTCATTTCATAGTTCAATTCCAATTGTTTAAATAAAATTGAATTGATACGAAGTTAGTACTAGGATATTATTAGTAATATTTTTCCATGGGAACGATACTCTACTTATCACTTTATTACATGTTGATCGTGCATACTTGCATGTAAATTGTCAATATCAAATTTGGATAATAGTAAACCTAAATTTTTCTAGAACTCGGATGACAAAGCGGACCTCACCGTTCGATTTGTCTCGCGAAATCTAGTTATCCCGTCAAATTTCGTCGAATTCTGAGATAGTCAAATTTTTTGTGTTTTATGAGACAGTCGAGTCTCGGGTGACCTAAAAATGAGATTTTTAATAAATTTCAAAAGTTGAAAAATAATTTGAGATAATTTAAAAAATAAAAAATATATATATGAACTTAAACGGCGACGAAATTTAATCGTTTCAGGGCGAAAACGAAACCGGGAAATAGAGTGTCGTGTGGCGCGTTGTGGGCTAAGCAATTAGAGGGTATAAAAATGGGGAAAATCTGATTTCTCCCCCATTCTTGATCAGTCATTACCTGATAGAGAGGAAGAGAGGGAAAAAGCTTGGGTTCTCCACTTCTCTCTACGATCTACGGAGATCGAGTGCTCAAATCAACTCAAGCCAAGAACAAATATTGTTCTACGCGTCGAGGGCTACGTGACCACACCAAAAACAATGAGTTTCACCGAAGATTCCAATGACGGGATTTTGGAAAATCCAGCGTTTGGACTTGNAAAAAGGCTTAGCATACAACATTAAAAGGTCGTAGGAGAATTGCACAACCCAAATGGCATTCTCCTATAGGAAAAAGTGCCAAATTGACCAGTGAATGTCATTTTCCCCTGATCGTCCAGTGTTATTTCNTATTGTTCTACGCGTCGAGGGCTACGTGACCACACCAAAAACAATGAGTTTCACCGAAGATTCCAATGACGGGATTTTGGAAAATCCAGCGTTTGGACTTGGGGAATATTCTTGGAGGTTCTACCGTTGATTTCACACTCAAAGAGGGTAGGGTTTCTTCCTACTTGGGTTTATTTTACAATCTAGGGTGTTTATATGAAAGAGGTAGTTTGATAGAACTTATATCATTTGCCTGTGTTTGTGAAGTTGATGAAATGGGTGTGAAAATGGATATAGAATGGATTAAAATAAATTCCTAACATGGANAAAGAGGGTAGGGTTTCTTCCTACTTGGGTTTATTTTACAATCTAGGGTGTTTCTATGAAAGAGGTAGTTTGATAGAACTTATATCATTTGCCTGTGTTTGTTAAGTTGATGAAATGGGTGTGAAAATGGATATAGAATGGATTAAAATAAATTCCTAACATGGAATTGGTATGTGGTAGTTACGTGTGTAATTCCATAGAAATTGGTGTTATGTGGGCATGCTATGTGCTTTTATTATGCCTTGTTAATAGAGTGTATTATTGGCATATAATATGTAATAACATGTTTGTGATGCATGGTAGGACATAAAAATGTTGATTTATGCTTATAGATATATTGACATTGTGATGGAATTGATAATTATATGCTTTGGATATAAATTGCCATGGAATATGTTTAAATGTGGTTAATTTTGCTTATGTGGCATTCTTTACATATATGCATGACATTGAAAGAGCAATGGTGCATTATATTGCATTTGCACAGAGGAACCGCATCCATAGCCATGAGTGTGGGTGTGTGTGTGTGCATGGTTGATATCAAACACCAAATAGGTGGATGATGGTGGGCTCGAAAAAGTGGGATCGAAGATCCGACTGAGTCACACGGGAGTATGGATAAAGAATTGGGTTGGGGTTAGCAAGAAGGGCTAGACTATCCCTCGGGTGACAGACCCGGTGATCGGAGACGCACTCCGTTGGTATAAGAGCCCATAAAGTGGGTCGGTGTACCCGAAACCATTGGTGAATGTCCATAAATTCCGTGTCGGTTGGGTGCCGTTGGTGTAAGTCCATAAATATTCACCCTAACAAAGACCCAAAGATTTTTAAATAGTCATTGGGTGTGTAGCGCCAATGGCAGGGCTCGAAAAGCCGATTTTATACCCATGGCATTGCATGGCTGAAAATGAGCCAAGGAGGGCTCGGGTTGAGTTACATAAGTGAGTTTCATCTCATTTCATGGCATGGCATTGCTAAGATTCCAACATTGAATAATATATTCTTATTTGGGATGTTGTTAGTTGTAAAGTGTTGCATGAACATTTATATGCGCTTAGGTTGGGGAATAGCCTTGGTAAGAAATACTCTACTGTGCGTGTCTCACCCTATACGGGAAAATATTTCAAGTAAGGGATATACATCAGTGGAAGGCCCTCACATGGGACCCAAATGATGAAGAAAGCCAGAATGTGGCTTTATTTTGAGTTTTGTAAAACAATTATGAAATTCTTTTTTGGTATGTAAATTTATGGAAATGAATGAAATAGAATGTGTATGGACTTTGTATTAAATGAAAATCTTCATTATACATGTGTTGGATGGAAATAATATACTTATGGATAAGCTGGAAATGAAAAACAGGTAAAATGGGCAAAAGTCGGCAAAGTGTACTGATACGGTGTACCGGTACAACGAAGTCCAGTGGACNGGGATCGAAGATCCGACTGAGTCACACGGGAGTATGGATAAAGAATTGGGTTGGGGTTAGCAAGAAGGGCTAGACTATCCCTCGGGTGACAGACCCGGTGATCGGAGACGCACTCCGTTGGTATAAGAGCCCATAAAGTGGGTCGGTGTACCCGAAACCATTGGTGAATGTCCATAAATTCCGTGTCGGTTGGGTGCCGTTGGTGTAAGTCCATAAATATTCACCCTAACAAAGACCCAAAGATTTTTAAATAGTCATTGGGTGTGTAGCGCCAATGGCAGGGCTCGAAAAGCCGATTTTATACCCATGGCATTGCATGGCTGAAAATGAGCCAGGGAGGGCTCGGGTTGAGTTACATAAGTGAGTTTCATCTCATTTCATGGCATGGCATTGCTAAGATTCCAACATTGAATAATATATTCTTATTTGGGATGTTGTTAGTTGTAAAGTGTTGCATGAACATTTATATGCGCTTAGGTTGGGGAATAGCCTTGGTAAGAAATACTCTACTGTGCGTGTCTCACCCTATACGGGAAAATATTTCAAGTAAGGGATATACATCAGTGGAAGGCCCTCACATGGGACCCAAATGATGAAGAAAGCCAGAATGTGGCTTTATTTTGAGTTTTGTAAAACAATTATGAAATTCTTTTTTGGTATGTAAATTTATGGAAATGAATGAAATAGAATGTGTATGGACTTTGTATTAAATGAAAATCTTCATTATACATGTGTTGGATGGAAATAATATACTTATGGATAAGCTGGAAATGAAAAACAGGTAAAATGGGCAAAAGTCGGCAAAGTGTACTGATACGGTGTACCGGTACAACGAAGTCCAGTGGACAGTTAGTACCGTTACGAAGTACCGGTACGACGATGTCCAGTGAGCAAAGCGTACCGGTACTGCATACTGGTACTCTTTCCAAAATTTTGAAATTTTAAAATTAATTTGCCAAGCTTTTAGGCTATGGGTTATTTGGTTCCAAGGATATGAATGGACTACAATGGAGTATA
The DNA here is from genome assembly GCA_963454935.2 of Ilex paraguariensis. Taxonomy (NCBI): domain Eukaryota; kingdom Viridiplantae; phylum Streptophyta; class Magnoliopsida; order Aquifoliales; family Aquifoliaceae; genus Ilex; species Ilex paraguariensis. The sequence goes on from CAUOFW020002425.1 coordinate 294,525, forward strand.
AAATATAGTGCATTAGACCGCGGTTGAATTAAATGAGAAAATGTACACAGGTTACACATGTGGATTATGACCCCAGTTAAGAGGATGTGATTGACGTGGTGTTGGGTAATGCGGCAATCACGGGTATTTTCGCGGGTTGACGGATGGTCAACGGTTGTTAAAGAACCCTAGGTTTTAGGGGCGTCACAAAATGTCTTAAGGGCAATGACCAGTCAGGTTGTTGCATGATAGGGGCAGAAATCAACATGTCTTTAAGTGTCTCGAAAGTTTTATGGACCTAGAAATAGCACTAAAGTTCATTATGAATCTCCTATAAAAACCAACACACCCTAAGAATGATCTAACATCCTTAATCATTTTTAATGTAGNGGCAATCACGGGTATTTTCGCGGGTTGACGGATGGTCAACGGTTGTTAAAGGACCCTAGGTTTTAGGGGCGTCACAAAATGTCTTAAGGCTTCTTTTCTTTCCTTTATCCTGGCACTGCTCCAACGACATAATCGCTAGTATCACACATCAACTCAAAGGGCAATGACCAGTCAGGTTGTTGCATGATAGGGGCAGAAATCAACATGTCTTTAAGTGTCTCGAAAGTTTTATGGACCTAGAAATAGCACTAAAGTTCATTATGAATCTCCTATAAAAACCAACACACCCTAAGAATGATCTAACATCCTTAATCATTTTTAATGTAGGTAAATTTCTAATTAAATAAATTTTAGCCTTGTCTATTTTTATTCCTTCAGATGAGACAATGTGACCTAACGCAATACCTTGTGCCACCATAAAATGACATTTTTTTTCCAATTGAGCACTATGTTAGTCTCCACATCGTATGAGAACAATTTCTAGATTCGCAAGACACAAGTCAAACGAATCTCCATAAATTGAGAAGTCATCCATGAAGACTTCCAAGCGTCTCTCTACCAAATCACTGAAAAGGCTTAGCATACAACATTAAAAGGTCGTAGGAGCATTGCACAACCCAAATGGCATTCTCCTATAGGCAAAAGTGCCAAATTGACCAGTGAATGTCATTTTCCCCTGATCGTCCAGTGTTATTTCGAGTTTATTGTATCCTGAGTACCCATCTAAGAAGAAATAAAACTTATGACCAACTATTCTCTCTAAGACTTGATCCAAGAAAGAAAGGGAAAAGTGGTCTTTCTTAGTCACAAGATTTAATTTATAGTAGTCAATACACATACGCCATCCCATGACAACTTGGGTAGGCAATAACTCGTTGTCTTCATTCATAACTACCATAACTCCTGATTCCTAACTATATATATGATTCCTGCATCCAATAATTGTGATGCCCCAAAATCCAAGGATCTTTTTTCAACCCGTTGATAAGTACCCGTGAATGCCTCATAACCCGGCACCACGTTATCACATCCTCTTCACCGGGATCGTAAACTATACAGAGTTTGGGTAGAGTCTTCCTTGTATCCGAGCACCTCTAACCACATAACCTGTGCACATATCAACAACTTGACCANGAAAAGGCTTAGCATACAACATTAAAAGGTCGTAGGAGCATTGCACAACCCAAATGGCATTCTCCTATAGGCAAAAGTGCCAAATTGACCAGTGAATGTCATTTTCCCCTGATCGTCCAGTGTTATTTCGAGTTTATTGTATCCTGAGTACCCATCTAAGAAGAAATAAAACTTATGACCAACTATTCTCTCTAAGACTTGATCCAAGAAAGAAAGGGAAAAGTGGTCTTTCTTAGTCACAAGATTTAATTTATAGTAGTCAATACACATACGCCATCCCATGACAACTTGGGTAGGCAATAACTCGTTGTCTTCATTCATAACTACCATAACTCCTGATTCCTAACTATATATATGATTCCTGCATCCAATAATTGTGATGCCCCAAAATCCAAGGATCTTTTTTCAACCCGTTGATAAGTACCCGTGAATGCCTCATAACCCGGCACCACGTTATCACATCCTCTTCACCGGGATCGTAAACTATACAGAGTTTGGGTAGAGTCTCCCTTGTATCCGAGCACCTCTAACCACATAACCTGTGCACATATCAACAACTTGACCATTTCAGGTCCGTACCCATTAATTATAACTTAATGTTTGACCAATTACATCATCCTAACAAAAGGGCTCAAGATCTAAAGGCTTGGCAGAGTAATATTTAAATTTTTTTTGAAAATTTTGGAAGAGGTACTGAAACCTCTTACACGTGGTACCGGTACCTAACCCTTCTATCTACCAAGTCCCATCCATTTGTCAGGTACCTATATTAAATCACTTAGGTACTGTTACTTGAGCCCACTATTTGCTAGGCACCGGTATCTATATGTTGTGGTACCAGTACCAGAGCCCATTGGAATCTAAGTACTGGTACCTGAAAGTCTTGGTACCAGTACTTGGGCCATAAAACAGCGTGGCACTAGTACTTAATACTGCTAGTCTAGATACCGGTACCTGGGTCATCCAACAGTGTGGTACCGGTACTTAATCACTTANGGTACTTGGGCCATAAAACAGTGTGGCACTAGTACTTAATACTGCTAGTCTAGGTACCGGTACCTGGGTCATCCAACAGTGTGGTACCGGTACTTAATCACTTAGGTACCGNAGTACTTGGGCCATAAAACAGCGTGGCACTAGTACTTAATACTGCTAGTCTAGATACCGGTACCTGGGTCATCCAACAGTGTGGTACCGGTACTTAATCACTTAGGTACCGGTACCTGGGCCTAGATTTTTCTCAAATCTTTCTAATCTCCAACTTTTTCCCACACATATTCATACATTTATTAACACAATTTATAGTGCATAAGAGCTCATTAAAACACTCTTTACATAATTTTAAAAATTCAACACAAATTAAACAATTGATTTACAAAAATGTAATTCAAAAGCCACATTTCAACTTCTTCATCAACAAGGGGCCAAGTGAGGGCCGTCTGTCGGTGCTTGTCCTGTACCTAAAATGTTGGTCTCATATAGGGTGAGTCACGCTCAATAGAGTATTTCCTAAAGAGGCTACTCTCCAACCCAGATGCATATAAGATGCTCACATGCAATTCAACAATCAGCCAAACATCCATTCAAGAATATGCAATTCATAATAGATTTTACATTGTCATGTCATGTCATGTCATGAGATGCTACTCACACATGGAATACAACCNTCTCATGTTGAGGTCCCGCTATATGAAGATGTACTTCAGACTTTCTGACCCTCAAATGACCCTCATGAACAACTCTCAAATGACCCTCATGCTCCTCCTCAGACTTGGAGTAGATCAACATGTCGTCAACAAATACCATGACGAACTGATCAAGGTAGGGTTAAAACACCCTATGCATGAGATCCATGAATGCCGTTGGAGTATTCATAAATCCAAAAGACATGATTGTGAACTCAAATGCCTGTACCGCATTCTGAACGTTGTCTTAGGGATATCCTCCTCCCTAACCCTCAACTGATGGTAACCAGTACAGAGATCGATTTTGGAGTAGACCCGTGCCCCTCTCAGTTGATCAAACAAATCATCGATCCTCGACAAAGGGTACCTATTCTTGATAGTGACCCGGTTCAAATGCCGATAGTTGATGCAAAATCGAAGAGTCTTATCTTTCTTCTTGGCAAACAACACCGGAGCGCTCCAAGGTGAAGTGCTTACTCTAATGAAGCCCTTGTCCAACAATTCTTGCAATTGGACCTTAAGTTCTTACAACTCAGCCAGTGCCATCCTATGTAGAGTTATAGAGAGAGGCGATGTACGAGGATACAATTCAATGGTGAAGTCTACATCCCTATGTAGAGGAAATCCCAGTAATTCAACTAGAAAAATATCCTCATATTCACACACCACTCGAGGTAGACCCAACTCCTGTCTTGCCTCGTCCTCTAGGGTAAAGCTAGCAAGCCAACCCATCAACTGCCTGTGCCATCGAGAATCATACACGACTTGGGGTAAAACATCTTGCTTTTCCCCCTGGAACTTGAAACAAACACCATCAGGCGTATAAGTAGTGACCCTCTTTCGATCGCAACCGATGACAACCCGATGTGCTGCCAACCAATCCATCCCAAGGATAACATCAAACTCGGACATGTCCATGATCCTAAGGTCCACAATGAGTAGAATCCCCGAGATCTCTAGCTCACAACCCCTACATATCCAGTCTACCCTCACCCTAGCTCCTAGGGGAGAACTCACATGCAATGGTGTTTCCAAGTCTTTCACACAAGATGCAGCAATAAATGAATGCGATGTACCAGAATCAAATAACACTCTAGCCCATAAGTGAGAGAGTAGGAATGTACCCTGTATCACCGATTGATATGTCGGCTCAATTTATGGCATAGTGGCGTAAACATACCCCTGGGTCCCTGACGTCCCGGCCTGTGAGCCCTGGCCTCGGCCTCAACCCATGCCCCGACTCATCTGCCCTGCTTGCAAAGTCCCCGCACGTGAAGTAGTAGGGGCCTGTGTAGCTGCCCGAATCTGGTACTGGCTCCCCTGGCCCATGGTGGGGTAGTAAGGAACAAGGTATGTCTATGATTGTCCCACCGAAGATTGGGACTGAGGCGTCCCATAGGTCTGGGATCCTTGCCTCTACGGGCAATCCCGTTTCATATGACCCGGCTAGTGGCAATGGAAACATGCCCGTGAGCCTGCCTGGCTGGGAGCCCTGTAGTGTCTCCTGCCTTGAGAGGACTGACCCAGGCCTTGGCCTTGATGACCACGGCCCTGTCCTTGCTGTCCTTGAGGAGTAAAAGTCCTCTGTCGCTTCTCCAAACTAAAAGAAGAGGATTGGTCCTCCTTCTTCTTATCTTTAACACCCACTTCCCGGATGTTCCATGCATCCTCTACCTCTCTCTCAATGGCCATAGCAGTCGTGACCATTGAGTCCAAGTCTTGTAGAAGAAGACCCACGATTTTACCCCGGATGGACAATTTCAAGCCATCTTCGAACTTTCTCACCTTGGCCATGTCTGTGGCCACATAATCATCAGAAAAACATGCTAATTCCGTGAACTTAGCCACGTATTCCATCACCGTCATCGTGCCTTGTCTCAAATCTAAGAACTCCTAGGCCTTTGCATGTCTAGCAGCCATCGGAAAATACTTTCCCATGAAAAGTTCTTTGAACTCAACCCATGACATTATCTCCAAGTTCTTGGAGGTCTTGACCCAATCCCACCACACTTGGGATTCTCCCTCTAGCTAAAAGATAGCTAGGGTTATCTTCGTGGCATCGGAAGTAATCTCCATTGCCCTCATGATCTTATCCACTTGCCGAAACCAATGGTCAGCCACCATAGGATCCGCCCCTCCCATGAAGATTGGAGGTTGATGAGCCTAGAACTTTTGAAGGCGACTTATGCCTCCTTGGCTCTCACTTGCACTAGCATGTGCAATGGTAGTCGTCGCCGCACCAATAGCCTCCACAAAGGCTTGTTGGTCAAACTTCGGTGGGTGTTGGTTGTTCCACCCACCGCCTCGGCGTCCTCTTCCTCTATTTGCCATCTACACGCATGTCAAATAGCAATCAAACACTCACATTGTGTCCCAAGATAGGGATCAAATTTAAAATTTAGAGATTTTTCTCTTTGTCTTACTAGTAGTGCATATGCCACCTACTAATAGACATTTATACATTGAACTATAACGTTAATCCCTTTTTCCGAAACCCTAGGTTATGTTTTCTAACCCTAGTATTTCCCATATACACATTTACCATGTATATCATTCACATAATCACATTGCACGTAATCATATAGCAAAATGTAGGCACATAAGATAAAATGCACAATGCATGCAATGGTCTAGATCCAATGCCCATCAAGCCCTAGGTAATCACATACCTATGCTCTAATACCAAGCTGTGACGCCCCAAAATTCGGGGTGCCCTTTATTAACCGTTGATAACCCATCAACCCGCGAAAATACCCATGATTATCGCATGATCCAACATTATGTCAATAGTCTCCCAATTGCCAGGATTTTAACTCACATGTGAAACCCGTGTACTTTTTATCATTTAATCTAACTGGGTTCAATACACACCAATAGATCCCATTTAAGGTCCAATTGTATCATTGATACTAAAGGGTACCTAGCCCAAAGGTCTGGGAAAAGGATTTTAAAGAAAACTTCTAAGTTTGGGAAAGCGTACCGGTACTGTGTACCGGTATGCTTTACCTTTTGGGAAATGCGTACCAGTACGGCTTTCTTTATGGACCAGACTGTACCGATACACTTTGCCCAGTTTTTCCTTTTTCACATGTTTTCGATTTCCAATCCAATTTAAACTTTTCCAAATTCCTCCCAAACATACTTAACAATGTTTTTCATATACAAGTGAATATATACAAGGTCTATTACAAAATGTTCCATACATTTACATGTCAAATGGAATTTTATCAAAAGTTTTACAAAAACTTCTTTTCAAAAGCCACAACCTGGCTTTTCTTCAACGTTGAGGCCCCGAATGCGACTCCTCCACTAGTACGAACCCCGCACCTGAAATGTGTTTCCGTATAGGGTGAGCCAACACCCAATAGAATATTTCTTACAGAGGCTACTCCCAAATCTAAGTGCATATGCAATGAGTGCATGCAACAACTCACAATCACATAACCATTCCAATCAAGAGTATACACGTTTCATGTTGGAATCTACCATTCCATGAATGAAATGAGATTCACTCACACACATCAACCCGAGCCCTCTCCGGCTCTCACCGCATTATGAAACGCAAGTGTAAACCCTGGTCACTAATGAAATACATCCAATGATCATCTTTGAAAATACAAACCATGTGTTTATAAAACCAATTCATTCTTTTGGATGTTTCCTATCAAATGAATACTTTATATTACAAAATCCCGTGTATTTGTTAGGTAGCGGACTTTTGGTGTCGCACCACCGGCTCCGCATGCCGATACACTTTTTAGACTTGCACCGTCAGAGTGTATGAATCAATAACCGGATTTTTCACCCGAGGGAGTTTCGAGCCCTTCTTGCTATACCCGACACACGTTTTTCATGCGGTGCGACTGTGCGACTCTGTTGAACCTTGGTCCAACGGTACCGAGCCCACTTACCACCCACCTACGTGGTGTTTGATATCAACCGTGCACTCACACCCATTAAATGCGATGTGTTCTCCGTGCATATGCAATGTAATGAACCATTGCACTACCAACATCATGCTCAATTGTAATGAATGCCAATGAGCCAAAATTAACCACACATCTCAACATGTGTCATGACAATTTATATCACATGCATATAATCACCAAAATTCATTATCATGTTAATACATCAACATTTATATACCCAACACAAATCTCAAGTATGGCATTACACAATCTCATGCCAATCACACTTAATAACAAGGCATAATATAAACATGTAACATGCCCACATAAACCAATATTCAAGGGATTACACAAGTAACTCCCACATATCAAATTTAAGCTAGAAGTTAGCTTAAGTCATTGCTACACCCTTTTTTCTCATTTGTATAACTATAAGCAAGTGGTATACATATTCTACATACTCACCCCCTTCCATATGCACCCTAGTTAAGAAATGAACCAACGTAGGAGAACCCCTACCTCTTGGAACGTAAAACAAAGTGGTAGAACTTCAAGAACACCAACCAAAGCTCCAAAACTTGATTTCTCCAAAATCTCCTCTTTGGGTCTTCAGTGAAATCCGTCGTTCTTGGTACGTATGTGTAGCTCTCGTCGCGTAGACCAACCTTAGTTCTTGGTCCAAAGGGTTTCGACCGACGAAACTCCTTGGATCTCAAAAGAAAGGTAGAAAAAATGGATTTCTCTTTCTCTCTCTTTTCTCTCTTCAACGCCTGAATCAACCGGTCAATAGGTGAGCAAAATATCTGATTTTTCAGATATTAAACCCTATTTATACTTTTTCCTTGCGTAGTCCACATTGTCCCACATGTTTATCTTTTTCGGGTCTATTTTTAACCCGAAACGACTTAATTAAATTCTGATTTCAGTTAAAATTAATTTTATTTAAAATTTTATGTAATTATAAGGAAATTGTATAATTTCTATTTTTGGGGATGTTTAAAAGTCCATTCGTCACCCAGCCTTCTCGTAAATTGTGCAAAATTTGCCTATATCAGAATTCAATAAAATTTAACATGACAGCTCGATTTCGCAATGCAAATCAAACGGTGAAGTCAGTTGTTCTATCTAAGCTCTATAAAAATATACGTTTTAAACCCGTATAATAGTGACAAATTATCATTTTACCTTTTTCTTGAAAAAGTTTAAATTTACCCGAATTTTTACAAAAAGGCCCGGGAATTCTTCGATTTGAGGCAAGGGACAATGATGGTGCTAGAATATATGGCTAAGTTTATTGCGTTAGCCCATTTCACCAATGACTACGTGGCCACGGACATGGCCAAGGTGAGGAAGTTTGAGGATGGTCTAAAATTGTCCATTCAGAGTAAGATTGTGGGCCACTACCTGCAAAACTTGGATTCGATGGTCATGACAGCCATGACCGTTGAGAAAGACGTTGAGGATGCACAGAACATCCGAGAAGCGAGCGCTAAAGACAAGAAGAATGAGGGTTAATCCTCTTTTTCTAGTTCAGAAAAGAGACAGAGGACTTCTGCTCCACAAGAACGAGATTGCAGCCATCAAGGCCAAGGTCAAGGTCGATTCTCCCAAGGTGAGAAAAACCCTAGGACAACTTATCATGCCGATCAATGACATGTTTCCATTGTCGCCAGTCTGGTCATATGAAGTGGGATTGCCCTTAGAGACATGGATCCCAAAGCTACAAGTCACCTCAGTCCCAGTCGTCGGTAGGGCATGCACAGACATAGTTTATTCCTCCTTACCCCACCATGGGCCAGGGAAGTTAGTACTAGTTATAGAGTGCTACACAGGCTCCTACTACTTCACGAGTAGGGACTCCGTAATAAAGCCAAATGGTCCAGAGCATGGATCAAGGTTGAGGACAGGGCTCACAAGCCAAGACTTCAGGGACCTAGGGGTATGTTTACGTCACAAGCCAGGACTTCGGGGACTTAGGGGAGTACTTTCGACTTATTGAAATTGTAAGTTTTCAATTATTTTAAGTTCATTTTTATTTGTTTTTGTGTGTTTTGATGTTATTTTGTAGGGATGATCATTAGGAATGAATCATGATCATTTGGGAGAAAACAAGGTCAAAATTGGAGCCTAAGTGTTGGATTTTTGAAGAGGAAGCTAAAGGGCATTGTAATGGAGTAATTATAGCGTAAATAATGGATTTTAGAGCCTTGCAACTAAGTGTGGATGAGTGATGAAGAGATGGACACATTACATGAGAATTTGGAGGCTTAAAAGTGAAAGAAATCAAGGAGGTATTGGTTTTTGGTAACATAGGCATTAGCACCCACATTATTTTGTAGTAGTACCTCAGTTTTCTACCTTTTGGACCATGACCCACTTCACATCTGACAAAGTGAAAAACAGAAAGTTGTAGACTTGGATGTCTTCTATCGTGTTGCAAAATTTTAGGTTAATCGGACGGTTGTATCAAACGTTATGACGATTCTACGAAAACTGGTCCAGAGTAGGCAGCCTACCAGGGGGTGTGCCCCAGTGCCATCCTACTGTCCTTATGGCGCCCCTGCACAGAATTATTGCACCCCCGCGCTTATGTTAGTCTGTGACGCGAGTTTTGACTTGTTTTTGACCCAAAATTGAACTCTAAAGCTACATATATGCTAGGGTTTGTGTGGGGATGAAATATTCTGAATTTTAGGGGCTGAAAACATCTGGAGAAGCCAAGGAATTGGTAGAAAATTGAAGACAAGAATCGAAGGAATCGACACAAAGAAGATTGGTCTTGAAGGCTAGAGAAGGATTGAAGATTGCACCTAAGTTTTCATTCTTTTCTCTTACTTTTATTTCTTGATTTTCTAAGATGTTGTTTAATTTTAGAATGATGTCTTTCAATTACATTATGAACTAAATTATTATTAAGATTGCAACGGAACCTATGTCTAGTTAAATTAATCTACTCTCGTTTCTAGTTCTTACTGATCTTATATGAGTTGTTTGTCATATTTTGTGATTGATGTATGATTGTATGACCAACAATTAGTTTGATAACCTAGATGAAATTGGGAGATGAATTCTAGGTTTAGATTGAAATATGATGACATATGTCTAGTTAATTCTTCATAGAATTGAATTGTTGGGTTTGTGTATAGGATAGGAATATACCTATATGTCATGTGTAACTTTTATGAGAGTTTGAACTTATTGAATCTATTCCAACTTATTTTGCATAGGAATATAGTAATTTAATTGGGATAGATAATTTTATCTAGCTATCGGAAGAGGTTTGATAAATAACTTTGAGTTCTCAGTTAACAACTTATTTTGATCAATTAACTGGAAAGAGAGTTAGAAAGATTTATACAAAGCATTAGGGGAAGTTGTAATCTTAACTTCTTTTCTCTGGTAAATTCAATCCTTGATTGATAAGTTTAGATTTATTTATAATTTAGTCATTTCATAGTTCAATTCCAATTGTTTAAATAAAATTGAATTGATACGAAGTTAGTACTAGGATATTATTAGTAATATTTTTCCATGGGAACGATACTCTACTTATCACTTTATTACATGTTGATCGTGCATACTTGCATGTAAATTGTCAATATCAAATTTGGATAATAGTAAACCTAAATTTTTCTAGAACTCGGATGACAAAGCGGACCTCACCGTTCGATTTGTCTCGCGAAATCTAGTTATCCCGTCAAATTTCGTCGAATTCTGAGATAGTCAAATTTTTTGTGTTTTATGAGACAGTCGAGTCTCGGGTGACCTAAAAATGAGATTTTTAATAAATTTCAAAAGTTGAAAAATAATTTGAGATAATTTAAAAAATAAAAAATATATATATGAACTTAAACGGCGACGAAATTTAATCGTTTCAGGGCGAAAACGAAACCGGGAAATAGAGTGTCGTGTGGCGCGTTGTGGGCTAAGCAATTAGAGGGTATAAAAATGGGGAAAATCTGATTTCTCCCCCATTCTTGATCAGTCATTACCTGATAGAGAGGAAGAGAGGGAAAAAGCTTGGGTTCTCCACTTCTCTCTACGATCTACGGAGATCGAGTGCTCAAATCAACTCAAGCCAAGAACAAATATTGTTCTACGCGTCGAGGGCTACGTGACCACACCAAAAACAATGAGTTTCACCGAAGATTCCAATGACGGGATTTTGGAAAATCCAGCGTTTGGACTTGGGGAATATTCTTGGAGGTTCTACCGTTGATTTCACACTCAAAGAGGGTAGGGTTTCTTCCTACTTGGGTTTATTTTACAATCTAGGGTGTTTCTATGAAAGAGGTAGTTTGATAGAACTTATATCATTTGCCTGTGTTTGTTAAGTTGATGAAATGGGTGTGAAAATGGATATAGAATGGATTAAAATAAATTCCTAACATGGAATTGGTATGTGGTAGTTACGTGTGTAATTCCATAGAAATTGGTGTTATGTGGGCATGCTATGTGCTTTTATTATGCCTTGTTAATAGAGTGTATTATTGGCATATAATATGTAATAACATGTTTGTGATGCATGGTAGGACATAAAAATGTTGATTTATGCTTATAGATATATTGACATTGTGATGGAATTGATAATTATATGCTTTGGATATAAATTGCCATGGAATATGTTTAAATGTGGTTAATTTTGCTTATGTGGCATTTTTTACATATATGCATGACATTGAAAGAGCAATGGTGCATTATATTGCATTTGCACAGAGGAACCGCATCCATAGCCATGAGTGTGGGTGTGTGTGTGTGCATGGTTGATATCAAACACCAAATAGGTGGATGATGGTGGGCTCGAAAAAGTGGGATCGAAGATCCGACTGAGTCACACGGGAGTATGGATAAAGAATTGGGTTGGGGTTAGCAAGAAGGGCTAGACTATCCCTCGGGTGACAGACCCGGTGATCGGAGACGCACTCCGTTGGTATAAGAGCCCATAAAGTGGGTCGGTGTACCCGAAACCATTGGTGAATGTCCATAAATTCCGTGTCGGTTGGGTGCCGTTGGTGTAAGTCCATAAATATTCACCCTAACAAAGACCCAAAGATTTTTAAATAGTCATTGGGTGTGTAGCGCCAATGGCAGGGCTCGAAAAGCCGATTTTATACCCATGGCATTGCATGGCTGAAAATGAGCCAAGGAGGGCTCGGGTTGAGTTACATAAGTGAGTTTCATCTCATTTCATGGCATGGCATTGCTAAGATTCCAACATTGAATAATATATTCTTATTTGGGATGTTGTTAGTTGTAAAGTGTTGCATGAACATTTATATGCGCTTAGGTTGGGGAATAGCCTTGGTAAGAAATACTCTATTGTGCGTGTCTCACCCTATACGGGAAAATATTTCAAGTAAGGGATATACATCAATGGAAGGCCCTCACATGGGACCCAAATGATGAAGAAAGCCAGAATGTGGCTTTATTTTGAGTTTTGTAAAACAATTATGAAAATTCTTTTTTGGTATGTAAATTTATGGAAATGAATGAAATAGAATGTGTATGGACTTTGTATTAAATGAAAATCTTCATTATACATGTGTTGGATGGAAATAATATACTTATGGATAAGCTGGAAATGAAAAACAGGTAAAATGGGCAAAAGTCGGCAAAGTGTACTGATACGGTGTACCGGTACAACGAAGTCCAGTGGACAGTTAGTACCGTTACGAAGTACCGGTACGATGATGTCCAGTGAGCAAAGCGTACCGGTACTGCATACTGGTACTCTTTCCAAAATTTTGAAATTTTAAAATTAATTTGCCAAGCTTTTAGGCTATGGGTTATTTGGTTCCAAGGATATGAATGGACTACAATGGAGTATAAAATATGGTGCATTAGACCGCGGTTGAATTAAATGAGAAAATGTACACAGGTTACACATGTGGATTATGACCCCAGTTAAGAGGATGTGATTGACGTGGTGTTGGGTAATGCGGCAATCACGGGTATTTTCGCGGGTTGACGGATGGTCAACGGTTGTTAAAGGACCCTAGGTTTTAGGGGCGTCACAAAATGTCTTAAGGCTTCTTTTCTTTCCTTTATCCTGGCACTGCTCCAACGACATAATCGCTAGTATCACACATCAACTCAAAGGGCAATGACCAGTCAGGTTGTTGCATGATAGGGGCAGAAATCAACATGTCTTTAAGTGTCTCGAAAGTTTTATGGACCTAGAAATAGCACTAAAGTTCATTATGAATCTCCTATAAAAACCAACACACCCTAAGAATGATCTAACATCCTTAATCATTTTTAATGTAGGTAAATTTCTAATTAAATAAATTTTAGCCTTGTCTATTTTTATTCCTTCAGATGAGACAATGTGACCTAACGCAATACCTTGTGCCACCATAAAATGACATTTTTTTTCCAATTGAGCACTATGTTAGTCTCCACATCGTATGAGAACAATTTCTAGATTCGCAAGACACAAGTCAAACGAATCTCCATAAATTGAGAAGTCATCCATGAAGACTTCCAAGCGTCTCTCTACCAAATCACTAAAAAGGCTTAGCATACAACATTAAAAGGTCGTAGGAGAATTGCACAACCCAAATGGCATTCTCCTATAGGAAAAAGTGCCAAATTGACCAGTGAATGTCATTTTCCCCTGATCGTCCAGTGTTATTTCGAGTTTATTGTATCCTGAGTACCCATCTAAGAAGAAATAAAACTTATGACCAACTATTCTCTCTAAGACTTGATCCAAGAAAGAAAGGGAAAAGTGGTCTTTCTTAGTCACAAGATTTAATTTATAGTAGTCAATACACATACGCCATCCCATGACAACTTGGGTAGGCAATAACTCGTTGTCTTCATTCATAACTACCATAACTCCTAATTCCTAACTATATATATGATTCCTGCATCCAATAATTGTGATGCCCCAAAATCCAAGGATCTTTTTTCAACCCGTTGATAAGTACCCGTGAATGCCTCATAACCCGGCACCATGTTATCACATCCTCTTCACCGGGATCGTAAACTATACAGAGTTTGGGTAGAGTCTTCCTTGTATCCGAGCACCTCTAACCACATAACCTGTGCACATATCAACAACTTGACCATTTCAGGTCCGTACCCATTAATTATAACTTAATGTTTGACCAATTACATCATCCTAACAAAAGGGCTCAAGATCTAAAGGCTTGGCAGAGTAATATTTAAATTTTTTTTGAAAATTTTGGAAGAGGTACTGAAACCTCTTACACGTGGTACCGGTACCTAACCCTTCTATCTACCAAGTCCCATCCATTTGTCAGGTACCTATATTAAATCACTTAGGTACTGTTACTTGAGCCCACTATTTGCTAGGCACCGGTATCTATATGTTGTGGTACCAGTACCAGAGCCCATTGGAATCTAAGTACTGGTACCTGAAAGTCTTGGTACCAGTACTTGGGCCATAAAACAGCGTGGCACTAGTACTTAATACTGCTAGTCTAGATACCGGTACCTGGGTCATCCAACAGTGTGGTACCGGTACTTAATCACTTAGGTACCGGTACCTGGGCCTAGATTTTTCTCAAATCTTTCTAATCTCCAACTTTTTCCCACACATATTCATACATTTATTAACACAATTTATAGTGCATAAGAGCTCATTAAAACACTCTTTACATAATTTTAAAAATTCAACACAAATTAAACAATTGATTTACAAAAATGTAATTCAAAAGCCACATTTCAACTTCTTCATCAACAAGGGGCCAAGTGAGGGCCGTCTGTCGGTGCTTGTCCTGTACCTAAAATGTTGGTCTCATATAGGGTGAGTCACGCTCAATAGAGTATTTCCTAAAGAGGCTACTCTCCAACCCAGATGCATATAAGATGCTCACATGCAATTCAACAATCAGCCAAACATCCATTCAAGAATATGCAATTCATAATAGATTTTACATTGTCATGTCATGTCATGTCATGAGATGCTACTCACACATGGAATACAACCCAAGCCCTCAACTAGCTTCCATATCACACGCAATGTCATGTGTATGCAATTTGGGAATTCCAAGCCCCGCCATTGATATTACACATCCAATGACCATTTTATAAAAAATCCTTGTGTCGTTTTGGGTGGGTAATTTATGGACATATCACCAAGGGACTACCAGTCGGCACGGCATTTAAGGACATTTCACCCCAGGTTCCAAGCAACCTGCACACTTTTCTAGAATTTTACCACAAGGCAAGTGAGTAAACCATGTAACCGGGCCTTTCACTCGAAGGAGGATCTATCCCTTCTTTCTACACCTAACACATTTTTTCAATGCAAACCGTGCAACTCAATCAAGCCTAGGTTCCATCTTCTCGAGTCCATGTATCATCCACCAAGAATGGTGTTTGATCAAAAAAATGAACATACACCCGCACTCATGTTAATGCCCATGAATCCGATGCTACCCGTGCCAATACAAGTGTAATGTGCAATTACAATTTCAATATCATGTTCATGCAATCATGAGCATATTATGAACATATTCCATTTCAACAACAATTCTCAACTTCTCAAATGTCATTGTACCATAAAGCATATACTAACATCTCATATCATCAATTATCAAGCATGTTATAACATATTCAATGCAATTAATACACTTAATCCACATAGGCCTTTTAACAAACACCTTCAAGACATAAATGTAAACACATAGCATGCACAATCAACACATTCATCTTGAAATTCCAATAAGCAATACTGCGTAGTAGAAGCTCCAAATCACCCAACTCAAACTTCAAAACCTTAATTCCAAAAATTCTAATCTTGAGACTTTGATGAAACCCACGATCATTGGTACGTACTTGTAGCTCTCCTCACATAGAACACTTTTTGTTCTTGGCCTGAAGCAATTCGAAGGACAGATCACTCTACATTGCGAAGAGAAGTGAAGGATATCTTGAGTTTTCTCTCTTTTCTCTCTCTTCTCACTCTCTCTCTCTCTCTACCCGAAAAACCCAACAACAAAATGGGGAAAAAAATTCATTCAATNCCTCTCTTCTCACACTCTCTCTCTCTACCCGAAAAACCCAACAACAAAATGGGGAAAAAAATTCATTCAATCCCAAGAAATTAGGTATCTCAAAAACTAACTTAGGTCTCTCCGAACTCATGAGTGCCTCAACCTTTTCCAGGTCCACTGACACACCCGAAGCTGACACCACGTGTCCTTGAAACTTCACCTCTATCAGTCAAAATTCACTCTTACTAAACTTAGTGTACATCTGATGGTCTCTCAAGTTCTATAGAACAATCCTCAAGTGACTCTCATATTCCTTATCAAACTTGGAGTAGATTAGGATGCCATCAACAAAGACCATGATGAACTAATCTAAGTAGGATTAGAACACCTTATGCATGAGATCCATGAATGCCGCTGGGTCATTCCTCAATCCAAATGGCATCATAGCAAACTTGAAATGCCCATATTGCATTCTAAAAGTCATCTTGGGGATATTTGCCTCCCTAATCCTCAACTGATGGTATCCCATATGCGGATCTTTCTTAGAGTAGACCCGTGCCCCTCTTAGTTGATCAAATAAGTCATCAATCCTCGATAATGAATACCTATTCTTGATGGTGATCCGATTCAATTGTCGGTAGTCTATGCAATGTCTAAGGCTCTTGTCCTTCTTCTTAGCGAACAATACCAAAGTGCCCCAATGTGAGGTACTCAGTCTATTGAAACCATTATCTCATAATTCTTGCAATTGAACCTTGAGCTTTTGTAACTCTGTAGGTGTCATTCTATGCAGCATCATAGAAATGGGAGATGCATCGGGTTTTAACTCAATGGTAAATTCTACATCCCATTGTGAAGGTAATCCCGATAACTCGTACAAAAAAATGTCTGCATACTTAAAAACTACCCAAGGTAAACTTATCTCTTGTCTCGCCTCATCCTCAAGTGAAAGGTTCACAATCCATCTCATCAATTATCCATGCCAACATGAGTCATATACGACTTGGGATAAAGCATCATGTTTTTTCCCTAAAACTTGAAACAGACACCTTCTAGTGTATCAACAATGACCTTCTTCCGCTCAAAATCGATGACGACTCGGTGTGCCACCAACCAATCCATTCTGAGGATGACATCAAACTCTGACATATCTATGACCCTAAGGCCAATAGTGAGTAGAATCCCTGAGATCTCTAGCTCACACCCCCAGTATATCTGATCAATGTGAACCTTGGCTCGTAAGGAAGAAATCACATGCAATGGGTTTTTTAAGGTCTCAACCTTTAAACCCAAGTCCTTCACACATGATGCAGCTATGAATGAATGCGATGCACCAAAATCAAATAATACCCATGCCCATAAGAAAGAGAGTAAGAATGTACCCTGAATCCCCGATTGATCCACCGGCTCAGTTTGAGGTATGATGGCATAGAATTGCCCTTAGGTCCCTGAAGTCCTCGGCCTTAGCCCAAACACTGGCCCATCTGGCCTAATTACGGAGTCCCCATTCGTGAAATAGCAGAGGCCTATGTATCATCCTAGAACTGGAACTAACTTCCCTAGCCCATGGGGGATAGGGAAGAGTGAAATTTGTCTATGGATGCCCTACCGATGATTGGGACTGAGANGTGAAATAGTAGAGGCCTATGTATCATCCTAGAACTGGAACTAACTTCCCTAGCCCATGGGGGATAGGGAAGAGTGAAATTTGTCTATGGATGCCCTACCGATGATTGGGACTGAGATGTCCCATGACTCTAGGATCCCNATGAAATAGCAGAGGCCTATGTATCATCCTAGAACTGGAACTAACTTCCCTAGCCCATGGGGGATAGGGAAGAGTGAAATTAGTCTATGGATGCCCTACCGATGATTGGGACTGAGATGTCCCATGACTCTAGGATCCCTGCCTTTGAGGACAATCCTGTCTCAAGTGGCCCAACTGATAGCACAAATATCATTTCTTCTGGCCTCCTTGGAATGTCCCTCTAAAGTTCTTCCCCCTTGGAAAAAGTGATTCTCACCTTGGCCTTGATAGCCTTGGCCCTATCTTGAAGATCCTTGTGGAGTAGAAGTCTACTGTTTCTTGCCCAAACTAGAAGAAGATGACTAGCCCTCCTTTTTCTAGTCTTTAGCATCCGTCTCCCAAATGCTCCTTGCGTCTTCCACTTCCCTCTCAGTGGTCATGGCCGTCTCGACCATTGAGTTTAAGTCTTGTAGGGGGTGGCCCATAATCTTTCCCCAAATGGACAACTTCAAGCCATCGTCAAACCTCCTCACTTTGGCCATGTAGTCATTAGGAAAGTGGGCTTGTTCGATGTACTTAGTCGTGTATTCTATTACCGTCATATTCCCTTGCTTCAAATCCAAAACTTTTTGGGCTTTCACTTGTCGAACAACCAACAAGAAGTACTAGTTCATGAAGAGCGCCCAGAACTCTTCTCAAGTCATTGTCTCTATATTCTTTAGGCCTTTGTGTGTTCCCACCATAGATGGGCCTCTTCCTCAACCTGGAATGTAGCTAGCCTTATCTTAGTGGCATCAAATGCGATCTCCATCGACTCCAAAATCTTGTCCACTTGTTGGAACCAATGGTTGGCCACCATCAGATCCGCCCCTCCCAAAATGGTTCATGATTTGTGCGCCTTGAATCTCTGGAGGTTATTCAAGGCCCCTTGGCTCATGTTGGCACTGGTTTGCATAAAGGTAGTAGTCATTGTGCCCATAGCCTCCATGAAGGCTTGTTGATCAATGGCCAATGGCAATTAGTTGTTGTTCCACCCGCCCCCTCGATCATTCTGGTGTCCTCTTCCTCTATTTGTCATCTACACATACGTAAGGTAACAATAGAGCACTAACTTAGCATCCCAAAGTAGGGATAAAAGTCAAAACATTGAGAATTTTTCACTTGTCTCACTAGTAGGATGTGTGCCACCCATTACTAGACACCCAAACCATAAACTTTCCCATTCTTTCTTTTCTCGACCCCTAAGATTGTGTTTTCTAACCCTAGTGTCTCATTTTTATACACATAGAATCATGTATATAATTCACATAACACATAGCATGTAACAATTAATCTACGTAACATGTAATGCTTAATGGATGCAATAGGCTGGCCCATACCCCACAAGCCCTAAGTAAATCAAGAACCAAGGCTCTGATACCAAGTTGTGACAGCCTAAAATTTGGGGGTCCTTTTTCAATGGGTTGATCAAGCATCAACTCACGAAAGTATCTGTGAATATTGCATAACTTTAACACCACGTTATCACATCCCCTTCACTTGGATCGTAAATGATATACAGTTTGGGNTGGGTTGATCAAGCATCAACTCACGAAAGTATCTGTGAATGTTGCATAACTTAACACCACGTTATCACATCCCCTTCACTTGGATCGTAAATGATATACAGTTTGGGCAGAGTCTCTCTTGTACCCGAGCACTCCCAACCGCATAAACCTGTGCCCATATCAACAACTTGAAAATTTTAGGTCCATCTCCATCAATTAGAACTTAATGTTTGACCAATTACATCATCCTAACAAAAGAGCTCAAGATTTGAAGGCTTGGCAGAGTTATATTTAAATTTTTTTAAAAATTTTGGAAGAGGTATAGGCACCTCTTACACGTGGTACCAGTACCTGAGCCTTCTACATGCCAGGTCCTTTTCATTTGCCAAGTACCAGGACTTAATCACTTAGGTACCGATAGCTGAGTGCACTATTTCCTAGGTATCGGTATCTATATGTTTTGGTACCCATACCTGAGCCCACTGGAATTCAAGTACTACTACCCATAAGTCTAGGTATCGGTATTTGGTCATCCAACAACGTGGTACTACTTCTTAATCACTTTGGTATTGGTATCTGGGCCCAGATTTTCCAATTCAGCCTCTTCCCATACACATTCAAACATTCATTAACACAAGTTATGGTCCATAAGAGTTCATTACAACACTTTTTACACAATTTTACAAGTTCAACACAAATTACACTATTGATTTACAAAAATGTAATTCAAAAGCCACAATTTGGCTTCTTCATCAACAAGGGCCCAAGTGAGGGCCATCCATCGATGCTTGTCCTGCACCTAAAATATTGCTCTCATACAGGGTGAGCCACACTCAATAGGATATTTCCTAAAGAGGCTACTCCCCAACCCAGATGGATATGAAATGCAGACATGCAATTCAATAATCAGCCAAACATCCATTCAAGAATATGTAATTCATGTAACACCCCAATCCATTTACTAATATTCAAAGTGCTAATTACACCAATAAGGAATAAAGTGAATTTTCATTAAATATCATAATCGCTAAAGTCCTCAAAAATGAATAAATAACCTCTCGATAACAGTTTAAATTACAACCAATCAAAAATCTTTCATTCATTGATCAACCCGATTCTCCATCAAATTTTACTCTAAATTCAACCTGCAACTGAGAGGGAAAATGGGGGTGAGCTTGGGAAAGCTCCGTAACTAATTTAATATATAATAGAAGATGTTAAAGAGTGAAACAATAACTAATCATTTATCTGATAAACAAACGATGACACCAGAAATAACATGATAATTTACAGAGCACAAATATATTGAACATGTCAACTAACTTCAACATTTGAACATTCGATCATGATTAAACACTCAATCAATCCCGACAACAACCTAGGCATCACTCGGTGCATTTTAATACGGTCATGTCCACCCCTAAGGGCCATGAACACAAATCATATCAACGTCACTGAGTGTACTTCATGCACAAGTCAAAAAATCTCAAGTATTCCACCAATGCCAACATCACAACTATTAACGATAAGTTGAACAAAAATACGACCGAACATCGATTTACTAATAATTGTACAAAATATCATTTCAGAACTTGAAACCAAAACGATACTACAATTCGAATACGAATAGGACGATATCAATAAAGTACTCTTTGCAAAGAGATTAATGGAATGAATATCATGTATGAACCACTTACAAAATCCTTAATTGATATCATTAGAAATCAACATCCAATACCAGAGAACATCATACTTAAACTTCAACTCGAACGTGATGTAAACCACTGTTAAATTCTCCTATAAAACCCACAGGTTACGTCTTTCTTTTTTTTTTGTTCCTCTCCTCACACTTGCAATTGCCACCTCCTATTCCCCATATATCTAATTTGGTGAATACATAAAATGCTTTGTCATGCTTAAAATCATATGACTCATCTCCCCCCCCCTTTCCCTTTGTTTAACATGTTTCATAGCTAGAGCCTTAACAATGCATACAAGAACCAACTTTACGTGCACACACTACCAGCTGCCACCACTCACTCCTTATTTCCTCCAATGTACACATTGCACACATCTTAGTCTAAGTCTTGAATGTCAGATAACACAATTCCAAGTCCAATTAACCCCCTAAGAAAGAGGCTTAAGTCATCCCTTCAAATTTGATAAAGGACTTTTTTCTTTTCCACGAAACTCCTGTCTTAGTCTTACATATGTTGGTCCCCATTTATCTATTTTATTTTGTTATTTTTTTTTCCTTCTTACTCGCTAAATTTTGGTCTCAATAAATTTTGTAATATTCAACACTTTCATAATTAAATCCTAATGTATAATTTGACCTCAAATTAATGGTCATATAATTTTCAACAATATCATAAAATCTATTTTTTTTTTATTGTTTAATCACTTTCGAGTTGAGGATCGATCTTCACAATTCATAATGGATTTCACAATGTTATGCCATGTAATGAGATGCTACTCACACATGCAATGTAACTCGAGCCCTTCACTGGCTCCCATACCACATGCAATGTCATGCGTATGCAATTCAGGCATTCCAAGCCCCCTCCATTGATGTTTCATATCCAATGATCATTTTATAAAAAATTCTTGTGTCTTTATAGGTGAGTAATTCATGGACATCTCACCAAGGGATTATTAGCCCGCACGGTATTCGAGCACATTTCACCCCCAGGTTCTGAGCAACCTGCACACTTTTCTGGAATTTCAATGCATGGCAAGTGAACGAACCAAGTAATTGGGCCTTGCACACAAGGGAGGATCTATCCNCAGCCCGCACGGTATTCGAGCACATTTCACCCCCAGGTTCTGAGCAACCTGCACACTTTTCTGGAATTTCAACGCATGGCAAGTGAACGAACCAAGTAATTGGGCCTTGCACACAAGGGAGGATCTATCCATTCTTGCAACACCCGACACACTTTTTAAATACAACCCGTGTGACTCAATTGAACCTAGTCCAATCATCCCGAGCCCATGTATCATCCACCAAGAATGGTGTTTGATCAAAAATATGAACACATACCCGCACTCATGTTAATGCCCATGAATTTGATGTTACCCGTGCCAATTCAAGTGTAATGTACAATTGTAATTTCAATATCATGTTCATCCTTTCATGAGCATATTATGAACATATTCCATTTGCACAACAATTCTCAACTTCTCAAATTCACTATACCATAAAGCATATACTAATATCTCATATCATCAATCCCAAACATGTTATAACATATTCAATGCAATTAACACGCTTAATCCACATAGTATTTTATCAAGCACCTTCAAAGCATAAATGCAAACACACAACAAGCCCAAACAACACATTCATCTTGAAATTCTAATGAACAATTTCACCAAAATCCAACCATATCCCATACTCTAGTTACACTAGGAGTATATTAAAAAAGAGATTTCATCTCTAATCATGCTACACATTTCATATACAACTCTAGATTAAAAATAAACCTAGTTAGAGAAGAAACCTACCTCTTGAAACGTAATTCCACGTAGTAGAAGCTCCAAATCACCCAACTCAAACTTCAAAATCTTAATCCCAAAAATTCCAATCTTGAAACTTTGATGAAACCCGTGATCTTTGGTACGTAATCGCGTAGAACACTTTTTGCTCTTGACCCAAATCAATCCGAAAGACGGATCTCCCTAGATCTCAAGGAGAAGTAAAGGAGATCTTGAGTTTTCACTTACTTCTCTCTCTCTCTCTCTCTCTCTCTCTCTCTCTCTCTCTATCCAAAAAACTCAGCAACAAAATGGGGAAAATCTGATTTTTTTCCCCTTTTATACTCCTCAATGCTTGGCTCTCATTAAGTCACAGGTCCCGTCTTTTTTAGATCCAATTTTGTCTCGAATCAATTAAATCTCATCCCATTTAAAGTTCAATATATTTTATTTGAAGTCACTTTAAATTATTTCTCATGTTTCACAATTAATACCCGATTGCTTTTATTTTAGTTGCGCGACGCCCGATTGCATCGTAAAACATAAAAAATCTGATTGTATCAAAATTTGACTGGATAACTAGATTTCACGAGATGAACCCAACGATGAGGTTCATTTTGTCATCTGAGTTCTAGAAAAAATTAGATTTTCAACCCGTACTATAACAGCTAATTATCATTTTACCCTTCCCATTAAAATTTTAAATTTTCCTGGATTTTACAATAATTTCAATACTTCATGTCATACAACGTCTTTTAGATGAGGATTTAGCCATTTCTAAATTTGGTGGGAGATTTTTGAATCCCCTTCTAAATAAATGGCATGATTACATAAATAGGGCTTATGCCCTTCAAATCAACGATGGTCCACCCTAAAACACTACAATGGCACTTAAGGACCTCTAACAACTTGGACCCTTGGTCTAATGTACGTACTGATGATATGAACACTGGGTATGATTCACCCTCTCCAAGGAATGCATACTCTAAAGCAAAATGGAGGGGTTGCAAATCAAGTTTTGGTGGTTTTTCAGAAGAAGGGAGTAGCTGGATACCACTAGGAGAGAGCTTATCAAACTTGGGCACTCATGGCCCGACTGACTAAATAGATACTAACTTTAGCTCCCTAGTTAACATCAAACAATCCTCCTCTATAATGGACTCAAACTCTGAAGATATGGACTCAACCAAGCATGTCTGTAAGGAATCCCCAAAGAATGTCGTATTCACATGCTCTTGTGCCATAGACTCAATAGAATGCACCTTTCTCACTTCCTCCTTCTCACTCATTTGTTTAGCTATATCAAAGATATTGAGCTCAAGTGTGATATTCCCGAATGACAATTTCATGACTCTATTCTTGCAAATTATGAGAGCATTCAAAGTAGTAAGGAATTGTCGACCAAGAATAACAAGAATTTGACAACCCGAATGTGCAACAGATTGGGTGCCTAAAATGATGAAGTCCACATGAAAGTCGAATTTATCCTCTTGGACAAGGACTTCTTCAACTATTCCCCTGGGAATTTTAACAAATCGGTCTGCCAACTATAATATGAAATGAGTAGACTTAGTTTGCCTAAACCCAATTATTGGTGGACAAAGTTAGGGAGTAGATTCAAAGTTGCTCAATGATCAAGAAAAGACTAATCAATCTTGAAGTTCTCTATGACATAAGAAATTGAAGAACACCCTGGATCCTTATACTTGGGAGGAGTCTTATGTTAAATGATGGCACTCTCATATTCTGCCAAAAATGCCTTTTTTTAACATTCTGATTTTGTTTCACACTACATAAGTTCTTTAGGAACTTGGCATATGAAAGAACCTATTTAATGGCATCTAGAAGTAGAATATTGATCTTTACTTGCTTGGTAAACTTGTAAATATCAGCATGATTGCTCAATTTCTGGGGACTTTTGAGTCTTAGAGGGAAGGGAGCAAGAATAGGATATGGAGACTCCTCAACCTCTAGACTCAATTGAAGACAGAATAATATTACATATTATGAGCCTCATAAACATTCATCTTAGTTATACCTGTCGATTAATTCCTTTATTTTAGTTGATTTTTGTATTTTATAGTGATTTTGTGTGTATGTAGTTGAATTGGTGTAAAAATGAGGATTGACATGTGTTTCATTGCTATGGAAGACTATGGACATGAACAAAGAGGTCTAGGAGTGCAACTAAAGCCAAAAAGAGGTTCTACGAGTAGGTCACCATTCCTACTAGTAGGTGCAATTCAGAGAGTTGTCCGACCGATAGGTGAGTGTTATCTTATCAATAGGTTGAAAATAGAGAAGTGTCCTACCAGTAGAAGAATAGAGCAACCAGTAGGAGGATAACAATGAATAGTCCTATCAATAGGTCATTTTTTGCTACTTACCAATAGGTTCCTGAAGATTCGGTAATTAAGACTCCTAAGGTAATCTGTTGAAGANGTGAATAGTCCTACCAATAGGTCATTTTTTGCTACTTACCAATAGGTTCCTGAAGATTCGGTAATTAAGACTCCTAAGGTAATCTGCTGAAGATTTTGAGCGCTATGATTGGTGGATAGAAAGAAGAAATTTTAGCATAGCATCNATGAATAGTCCTATCAATAGGTCATTTTTTGCTACTTACCAATAGGTTCCTGAAGATTCGGTAATTAAGACTCCTAAGGTAATCTGTTGAAGATTTTGAGCGCTATGATTGGTGGATAGAAAGAAGAAATTTTAGCATAGCATCTTTTATAAATACCCAAGTCTAGCAAGAGGGAGGGGGCTTCCATTCCATTGTTGAATTCACTGTTCTTTTTCTTCTCTCTCCTTGGGCTCTTAGTCTTTCTTCTTCTTTTCAATTTTTCTCCATTTTTTGCTTCACAAGTTATATTTAAATTCAAGTCTTACATTCATGCAAAGCATTTACTTTGGTTTCTTTTCTACAATCAATTTACATTCATTGAAATTTCAATACATGGTATTTATTAATTTACAATAATGCTTCCTTCAATCACTTTTAATTTACTTTTTGTCATGAGTGAGTAATCATTCACCGAATTGATTGGATGAAGTATTCTCATCAATGAATTAGGGATTTTAACTCAAAACTATGGCTAGTCTATTGTCGAGTTATTTGGGTCAATTGAATAGGTTAATTAGGAAGATGTTCATTTGTATATCTTCTTGCTTAACCATCAACAACTAAGACTTGGCACAGGTAATTTTAGTAATCACTGTAATTGTAATAATTCTGCTAAATCAATTATGTTGATTTGGGTACACATTTGTTATTTATTAAATTGGGTGTTTAGCCAATATTTAATGCTTGGGTGAGCTTGACCGCAATCTTGAGTGAGCTATCAAATTTGAGTGAAAATACCTATTCACGCTGAGGTGGTCTTTAATGATCAATGATTATTCCTTTTAATTTTTATTTTCTTTAGTTGATCAATTTCTCAACCCAACTTCCAAAATTCAAGATTTTCTTTTTCTTTTTCTTTTAGTTATCACCTCTATATCCTTTCATTTTTTTTGTGGAGAAAACCTCAGTAATTGACTATGTTACAAACGATACCCCTTCCTGTGCTTGGAAATTCCACTTAAAGTCATCTCCTCTATATCCTTTCACTTTTTTTGGGGAGAAAAACTCAATAATCGACTGTGTTACAAACGATACCCCTTCCTACGCTTGGAAATTCCTCTTAAATTTCATCAACTCAAAGGAGCAAGCATTTTTGGCGCCGTTGCTGCGAAAAATGTTTTAGATTCTAGGGTGATTTGGAGGTCACCAAGGTAAGTCTCGTGATTCACATCATAAGCTCAGGTGTGTTCTTCACTGTATTTTATCTTTAATTTTCTTATTTATTTTTAGTTTATATGCATAATCTATTTTTAGTTGTTTATTTTTCTTTTGTATGGGGGTAAGAGACACACTTCATAATAGATTTGTAAGACTTGATCCCACACAAACTGAAATGGATAGAATTAACAATGAGAACCTTAGAACGTGGGTAATTAGGGACATAAAATTGTTGCGACCATTGGAAATAACCGGGTCCAAATAATGGGAATGTTGGAAATAATCTACCATCGTCTCCATATGTGAGAACGATGAGAGATTATCTTCAACCCACTCGATCCTCCACTCCTCTATGCACACTTTTGCCTATGCAAGCACAAACTTTCATTGTAAAATTAGGGATACTCCAACTGCTTTTCCAATTTCATGGTGTGGATAAGAAAAACCCCTACTTCCATATCAAGGAATTTGAGGACGTAGCTAGAACATTCCTAGAGCAGAATATGCGTGACGAAGTGGCAAGAATGAAATTATTTCCATTCTCATTAATGGACAAGGAAAAAACTTGGCTCAACTCTCTAAAGCCTCAAACTATGGCTAACTGGGCTGATTTGCAAAAAGAGTTTCTTAAGAAATTTTTTCCAGTTCATGGAACAACTGCAAGTACAAAATTTTTCTAAAAAATCCAATAGATAGTTCTGTGACTATTAGAAGAGATTCAAAGATCTATTAAATACCTTATCATATGGCTTTGAACCATGGCAGTTGGTAAATTTCTTTTACAAAGGAATCACAACAACTCAACGTCAGTTCATCGACATGATGTGTAATGACAAATTTTTTAGTGAAGAGCCCGAGGAAACATTATACTACTTTGATATTTTAGTAGAGAATGCCCAATTTGGGATATTTCTAATCCCTCTAAACGATCAAAGCAGTCAACTCCATCCTAGTCTGTTGGGAATGGAAAATATGCTTTGAGAGAGCAAGATGAGTTGTCTACCAAGATTGCTCATCTGTCTAGGAAAGTTGAAAATTTAGAGGTTAAGAAGGTTAATGAGGTTGTAAGTGTATCTTAGGAGGAACCTTGTTCTTTGTGTGAGTCGGTTAAATATTTTGTAAAAGATTGCCCAACCTTAACAGTTTGTAAAAAATTCCTCCAAGATCAAGTGAATGCCATTAATCAGTCTAGGCGACAAAATTCTCCCCATTCCAATATATATAATTAGGGTTGGTGTAGCCACCCAAACTTTAGTTAGAGAAATGACATTGTTGCTTAACCATCTACCTCTATGCCATATGTTTCTCCAGTTCAGCACATTACTAGTCCTGTTCAATCTTCTATCAATTAGTCTTTGTACCCACCACCACAAGGAATTGTTCAGAATCCGAATCCACACAAGTTTATCCCCCAAGGGAAAGCTAGTGTCCCTCCATATCAGCCTTTGCACAAGAAAAATATCGAGGATGTTCTCTACCAATTCATTCAAAGCCAGACCACCATCAATAATTAGACCAACCAAGCTTTAAATGATATTTGGTCTCAAATGACTAAGTTGGCCAGCAATATGGGGGTGATGCAACAAGAAANTATGGCTTTGAACCATGGCAGTTGGTAAATTTCTTTTACAAAGGAATCACAACAACTCAACGTCAGTTCATCGACATGATGTGTAATGACAAATTTTTTAGTGAAGAGCCCGAGGAAACATTATACTACTTTGATATTTTAGTAGAGAATGCCCAATTTGGGATATTTCTAATCCCTCTAAACGATCAAAGCAGTCAACTCCATCCTAGTCTGTTGGGAATGGAAAATATGCTTTGAGAGAGCAAGATGAGTTGTCTACCAAGATTGCTCATCTGTCTAGGAAAGTTGAAAATTTAGAGGTTAAGAAGGTTAATGAGGTTGTAAGTGTATCTTAGGAGGAACCTTGTTCTTTGTGTGAGTCGGTTAAATATTTTGTAAAAGATTGCCCAACCTTAACAGTTTGTAAAAAATTCCTCCAAGATCAAGTGAATGCCATTAATCAGTCTAGGCGACAAAATTCTCCCCATTCCAATATATATAATTAGGGTTGGTGTAGCCACCCAAACTTTAGTTAGAGAAATGACATTGTTGCTTAACCATCTACCTCTATGCCATATGTTTCTCCAGTTCAGCACATTACTAGTCCTGTTCAATCTTCTATCAATTAGTCTTTGTACCCACCACCACAAGGAATTGTTCAGAATCCGAATCCACACAAGTTTATCCCCCAAGGGAAAGCTAGTGTCCCTCCATATCAGCCTTTGCACAAGAAAAATATCGAGGATGTTCTCTACCAATTCATTCAAAGCCAGACCACCATCAATAATCAGACCAACCAAGCTTTAAATGATATTTGGTCTCAAATGACTAAGTTGGCCAGCAATATGGGGGTGATGCAACAAGAAAAGGGAAAACTAAGAAAATCCCCAAGGGTCAACATGGGATTGAGATTTCAAATGTTACACCAAGTGAGGAACAGATCAAATCCATAACCACTCTTCGGAGTGGTAATGAATTTGACAAAATTATCCCACCCAAGGTCTCTGAGCCTACAGAAAAAGAGACCTAGGGTAACACCAAGGATAATGAGTCACTTGAGCTGCCCAAGATTGTTGGGTCTGGTGAGGTTAATTGTCCTATTCCTACTCCCTACCATCACTAGTTGAAAATTCCTACAAAACAAGCCAACCAAGCTGAAATCCTTAATTTATTCAAGCAGGTAAAAAACANGAGCCTACAGAAAAAGAGACCTAGGGTAACACCAAGGATAATGAGTCGCTTGAGCTGCCCAAGATTGTTGGGTCTGGTGAGGTTAATTGTCCTATTCCTACTCCCTACCATCACTAGTTGAAAATTCCTACAAAACAAGCCAACCAAGCTGAAATCCTTAATTTATTCAAGCAGGTAAAAAACAATATTCCTCTCCTTGATGCAATCCGACAAGTGCCTTTATATACTAAGTTTTTAAAAGATTTATGCACTGCCAAGAGAAAAATGCATGTCCAAAAAAGGCATTCATAACGGAGCAGGTAAGTACTATTCTTCAAACCAACACTCCACCTAAGTATAAAGATCTTGATTATCCTCCATTGCAATTACCATTGGGAGTTTCCAGGTTGAACAAGCACTTCTAGACTTGGGTGCTAGTGTGAATCTCCTACCCTTTTCGATCTACAAGAAGTTAGGTTTGGTAGAATTGAAGCCTACTTCAATTACTCTTCAATTGGTGGATCAGAGTGAGAAAATACTAAGGGGGTGGTGGAAGATGTTTTGGTTCAAGTGGATAGGTTTTACTTTCCTTTTGACTTTATAATATTAGACATTGCTGCTGTTACTGACCATTCTTCTCAAATTCTAGTAATCTTAGGAAGGGTCATTCCATGCTACATCTAATGTTGCTATTAATTTCAAGAATGGACTCATAGAGCTTACCATTGGTAACATGAAGACAAAGTTGAATGTATTTAACATTGGGAAGTAGTTGTTTGATAATGTGGAGTCTTAGGAAGTCCAAATGATTGATGCCATTAAAGAACAACAGGTAACTAATTCTTCTAATGATCATGTAAAGGAGATTCATTTAAAAGAAAATCAAGATGTAGAAGCAATTTGTGAAGTAGGAAAATGGTTAGCTAAGTTTGAAGAACTACCCCCAATAGAGAAAAAAAAAGTATCCCATCTGCTATTCATCCACCCAGGCTAGAATTAAAGTCATTGCCGACTATACTTAAATATGCTTATTTAGGTAGTGAAAAGACTCACCCTGTGGTGCTTAGCGCATCACTAGTAACAAAACAAGAAGAAAGGTTGTTGAGAGTGTTGAGGGCTTATAAAGGAGCAATAGGGTGGACCATAGCTAACATAAAGGGGATTAGTCCTCTTATTTGTATGCACCGAATTTATTTGGAAATGGAAACCAAGCCATCCCAATAACAACGAACGTAGGTTGAATCCAATCATGAAAGATGTGGTTAGGTCAGAAGTCTTGAAGCTACTAGACGTGGGGATCATTTACCTAATTGCTGACAATAAATAAGTAAGCCCCACACAAGTCGTACCTAAAAAGTCAAGGGTGATTGTGGTAGCCAATGAAAATAATGAAGGTGGTTACTAGGTGGAGGGTGTGTATAGATTATAGGAAGTTAAATGCATGTACCCGTAAAGACCATTTTCCCCTCTCATTTATTAATCAAGTCTTGGAACGGGTAACTGGTCATTTATTTTATTGTTTCCTTGACAGGTATTCTAGATATAATCAGTTTGAGATTGCCCTGAACAGCTAGGAGAATAAAACATTCACTAGCCCCTTTGGAACCTTTACTTATCAAAGGATAATGTAACATCCCAGGCACCTTTCAACAAAGCATGATGGGCAGTTTTAGTGACATAGTAGAGAAAATTGTAGTAGTGTTCATGGATGATTTCTCTGTGTTTGATGATTCTTTTAAGGGATATTTGGAAAATTTAGAAAAGGTTCTAGTCTGATGCGAGGAGAAAAATTTAGTGCTTAATTGGTAAAAGTGTCATTTTTTGGTCACTCAGGGTATTGTGTTGGGACACATCGTGTTAGAAAGATGAATAGAGGTAGATAAATCAAAAGTTGAATTAATTTTAAATCTCCCTACCCCTAAATGTGTAAAAGATGTCAGGTCATTTCTTGGACACGCCAAATTTTATCGATGATTCACAACGGATTTCAGTGCTCTATCATGACCTTTATGCTACCTTTTGGCCAATGATGTTCCNTTACCCCTAAATGTGTAAAAGATGTCAGGTCATTTCTTGGACACGCCAAATTTTATCGATGATTCATAACGGATTTCAGTGCTCTATCATGACCTTTATGCTACCTTTTGGCCAATGATGTTCCATTTGAGTGGTTGTAAGGTTGTGAAGTAGCATTTCAAAATTTGAAAAAAAAATTGATAACACCTCCAATTATCCAACTACCCAATTGGGAACTCATATTTGAGCTTAATGAGACGCCAGTGACTACCCAGTAGGAGCTATAATGGCAGGACAAGAAACCCTATGTCATCTACTATGCTAATAAAACATTGAATGAAGTACACAACAACTGAAAAGGAATTACTAGCTATGGTTTTTGCTCTTGACAAGTTTAGGTCATACATCATTGGTTCTCTTATTATTGTTTATACTAATCATTATGCTTTGAAGTATTTATTGCCTAAGAAGGATGCAAGGCCAAGGCTTATTAGGTGGATCCTCCTCCTTAGGAATTCCATTTGATAATTAAAGATAACAAGGGAGTTGAGAACATGGTGGCTGACCATTTGTGACGCCCCTAAATTCGGGGGTCCTGTCTCAACCTATTGATCACCCATCAACCCGCGAAAGTAGCCTTGAATGTCGTACGTCGTTACATCCCCTTCATCGGAATCCAAAACTAAATGGAGTCCAGATAGAGTCTCCTTGGTACAAAAGCACTACTCAACAAATAACTTGTTCATGTATTAATAGTATGACCATTCCAAGGTCTAAACCCCATCAATTAGGACTTAATATAGAACTAATTACATAATTCAAATGAAAGAACTCATAAGGTGAAGGCCTGGCAAAGTTACATTAAAAATTTTAGTTTTTGTGAAGAGGTATTGGTACCTAATGTACGTTGTACCAGTACCTGAGCCTTCTGTTTGCCAGATACTGGTACCTATATACATTGGTACCTGTACCTGTGAGTATAGGTACCGGTACTTGAGACCACTGTCCATTGGGATATCGGTACCTAAGGCCTAGGTACCGGTACCTGAGCCCACTAGAATCCAAGTACTGGTACCTATAAGTAGAGCTGTCAATTTTTGACACGACACGTTAACACAATCTGAACCAAACACGAAATTAATAGGTCGGACACAAAATTAAATGGGTTAGTGGGTGAAAACAGTTCAACACTCTTAAACACGAAAAAATATTATGTCGGGGTTCATGTCAAAATTAGGTCAACCCAATTTTGACTTGATTAACCCATATATTTTAAATGGACTGACATGATTTAAACACGAACCCTACCTAACCTATTGCAGACCCGCTTATGACAATATAGTTTACCTATTATGTATTACTGATGTGGTCTTAACATTAATACTTACTAGTTCTTACTTCTACTATGGTAATTGGTAGTATAGTTTTTAACATTATTATAGCAGTATACTAGTATAGTTCTTGTTTTAATTTTTGGGTTGAAACTTGAATGCATTTCAATTAATTTCATTGAGGAGAAGTGATATGTTATTGGTGAAAAAATTATTTGAAATTTTGGATGAACGATTGAATGGTGTATTTAATGTTTTAGATGCGGGCCCCACTAGAGGTAATGAACAAGTGTGAAAATAGATTATGTGTGTTATACATGTCATGTAATGTGTGTTAAACAAGTTAAACAAGTCATGTTATATATGTTAACCCAAAAACGACCTGTTTATTAAACGTGTCAAACAGGTCGGGTTAGGGTAACCAGTTTAATGGTCAAGTCAAGTTAGTATTTATACATCTCGACACAGTTATTAAATAGGTTAGGTTCATGTTTTGGGATTTTTGATACAAACTCTAAATCAACCCAACAAAAAATAACCCAACCCGGCACGTTTGACACCCCTACTTTAAGCCTAGGTACCGGTACCTAGGTCATCTGACAGCGTGGTACCGGTGCCTATGAACCTAGCCACCGGTACCTGAGCCCAAATTTTTCCCAATTCTTCCAATTTTTAATTCATCTTCATCCAAACTCATACCATACTTGATAAATTCATTCATTTTCATGAAAACATTGTCCAATAGAGTCCCATCACTTACTCTATTACCAATATACAAGTTCAAAGAAAATTTACAAGATTAATTTACAAAAGGCAATTCAAAAGCCACATTCTGGCATCGTCATCAACAAGGGCCCAAGTGAGGGCCTTCCACTGGCGCTAGTCCAACACCTGAAATATGTTCCAATAAAGGGTGAGTCATGCTCAATAGGGTCTCTCCTAAGGAGGCTACTCCCCAACCCAGATACATATAAAATGTCACATGCAATTCATCAAATCAAACATCCATTGAATAACATACATCTCATAAATGAATGCTACACTTTTCATGTCATGACGTAAGGTGGAACTCACACATATAATGTAACCCAAGCCCTCCACCGGCTCCCATAACACATGACATGTCATGCGTATGCATCCGGACATTCCAAGCTCCCACCATTGATATTAGACATCCAATAACCATTTTATAAAATCTTGTGTCTTTTTTGGGTAGGTAAATTTCTGGACATTCCGCCAACGGTCTCCAAAGTGGCACAACATTAGAAGGCATCACACCTTCGGCTGCGGATAAGCCGGCACACTTTTTTGGAATTGCACTACTGGTTAAGTGAGTGAACCATGTAACTGGGTCTTGAACCCGAGGAAGAATCGCCGACATAAGTTTCTACGCAATGTTCCGTGTGACTCAATTGGACCTTGATCCAAACTTCTCGAGTTCACCCATCAATTCACCATGTGGTAATTGACTAACCCATGCACCCATACACTCACACTTATGTCAATGCCTATGAATGTAGTGCAACCAATACATATGCAATGTAATGTACATTTTCCATTTCCAATTCATCAAAAATGATAACAATGACATGTGAGCATATGACAATACTTCATAAACATCGATGTCAATTATATCATGGAGCATATAATAACATTTCCCAACACCACTAAGCATGTTGTTGCATCTTCCATTCAAATATAACACTTAATCATTCATAGAAATTTTATCAAATACCTTCAAGGCATAAATGTAAACACATAGCATGCCTAAACAACACATTGTTCCAGAAATCCATATCAAGCAATTTCATCAAATCAAATCATACAAGAATTGGTTTTATCATATTCTTATACTCATTTTTCACATTTCAACTACACTAGGTATGTATTATACATGAGAATACATCTCTAACACTCTACCCATTTCATATTTCAACCCTAGTTAGGAAAGGAAGCCTATCTCTTGTAGCATAAATCTGCGTAGAAGAAATTTCAAAAACTCAAAATCAAGCCTCAAAGCTTTTATCCCAAAACTCTCGTCTTTGAGATCTTGGTGAAACTCACAATCTTTAGAATATACACGAACTCTCGTTACGGAGAGAGACTTTATCTGTTGGCCAAAGAGATCCAATGGTCGGATCGTGGTGGATCGGAGGGAGAAGGTGGGAGAACCCTTGGTTTTTCTCTCCCTCTTTTCCAGAAATTGCAAAAGAAAAATGGGGAGAAAATCTAATTTTCTCCCCTTTTTATACTGCCTAATTACTTGGCTCAAAATACACCACACACCCAACTTTTTCTGACCTAATTTTATTCTTAATTAATTAAATCTCATCCTAGGTTAGGTTCAGTATATTTTTTATTGAACAAATTTTAAATTATTTCTTGGGTCCCGTTAATAAAATCTGATCGCTTTCATTTTAATCACANGATTTTATTCTTAATTAATTAAATCTCATCCTAGGTTAGGTTCAGTATATTTTTTATTGAACTAACTTTAAATTATTTCTTGGGTCCCGTTAATAAAATCTGATCGCTTTCATTTTAATCACANTTCTTGATCTTCTTTCTAGTTAGTAGTATTCTTCTTTTTTAACTTATATATGCTACTTTGTCTTTTTCTTCAACTTCTAGTCTTGATTTTTTTTTTATAGTCGTTGTCTTGTTGTTGTTGTTGTTGTAGTCTTGTGCTTCTTTTCTTTTTGTAGTCTTTTTTATGTAGTAGTCTTTTTCTTCTTCTAGTATTTTCTTTTTCTTGTATTTGTCATCGTCTTCTTCATGTAGTAGCCTTCTTCTTCTTCTTCTTGTTATTGTAGTCGTCTTCTTCTTGTTATAGTCTTATTTTTGTTGTTGCATTCTTCTTGTTATTTTGTTGTATTTTTCTTCATGTAGTCTTGTTCTTTTTTTGGCGGTCTTCTTCTTCTTAGTCATGTTCTTTTTTGTTTCTTCTTCTCAGAAGTCTTCTACTTCTCCATCTTGTTTTCTTATTCTTTTTCTTGTTGTCTTCTTGTTGTTAATGTCTTCTTCTTCTTATAGTCTTTGCCTTTTTCNCATCTTGTTTTCTTATTCTTTTTCTTGTTGTCTTCTTGTTGTTAATGTCTTCTTCTTCTTATAGTCTTTGCCTTTTTCTTCTTCTTGTCTTCTATTTCTTGTATTTTTCTTCTTTTTGTTTTTCTTGTAGTCATCTTTTTTTTTCTTCTCATAGTTTTTTTCTTCTTTTTTTGTGGTCTTCTTGTTCTTGTAGTTGCTTTCTTGTTCTTTTTTCTTCTTATTAGTAGTAATCCCTCCTTCTTCTTGTTCTTAGTAGTCTCTTCCCTCATTCTTCTTCTTGTTTTGACTAATAGTCTTANTTTAAATTATTTCTTGGGTCCCGTTAATAAAATCTGATCGCTTTCATTTTAATCACATGACACTCGATTGCCTCGTAAAATACAAAAACAAATTGACTATCTCATAATTTAACAAAAATTAAATGGGCAGCTAGATTTTGCGATACAAATCCAACGGTGAGGTCCGTCTCATCATCCGAGTTCTAGAAAAATTTGGGTTCTTAACCCGTACTATAACAGCTAATTACCGTTTTGTCCTTTTTAATAAAATTTCAAAATTTTTCAGGTTTTGCACCATATTTCACGAATTATTTTCATGACACTTTCCCTGACGAGCACTTATTTGTAGGTAATACAATTACTCCCTAGTATGTTGACATAGTGAATTTTTCTTGTTATAGGGAAACAATCGGTGCATTAGAGTCCTCAAGAGAAAAGGAAATTTTTGGTAGACGTAAAAAAGTTCTATTTTGATAATCCTTACTTATCCAAGTATTGTCCTGATCAATTAATGAGGAGACACGTGCCAGATGATGAACAATAACTGTAAAACCCAGAAAAATTTAAACTTTTTATGAAAAAGGGCAAAATAGTAATTTGCTACTATAATGCGGGTTTAAAATTTATATTTTCCTAGAGCTCAGATGATGCAATGGACCACACCATTGGATTCGTATCACAAAATCAAGTTGTCCTGTCAATTTTCGTCGAATTCTGAAATAGTCGAATTCTGAAATAGTCAAATTTTGCACATTTTACGAGACAATTGGGTGACGAATGACCTTTCAAAGGTCCCAAAAAATGAAATTTATAAAATTTTCTTATAATTGGATAAAAGTTTAAATAAAATTGATTTGAACTTAAATCGGGATATAATGAATCGTTTCGGGATGAAAAACAAACCCGAAAGTAGGAAATATGCGGTGCGATGTGGACCGCACAATCGGGACCATAAATATAGACTTAAAATCAGATTTTTTGGAGAAATATCTCATTTGATCATCACCTTGGCCGGCCATAGGGAGAAGAGAGTGAGAGGAGAGAAAAAGTTTGTCTTCAAGGCTTATTTCTCCAATCCAAGAAGTTC
>CAUOFW020002425.1:332238-355003 GCA_963454935.2 Ilex paraguariensis
ATTTCAGGTACTGGATACACACCAGTGAACGGCCCTCACTTGGATCATCAAGGGTGAAGAGAGGCTGGATTGTGACCTTTCATCGTGGTTTATGTAAAACTATGTTTTGGGCATGTAATGTGTAAAAAAATTGTAACTGAGTTTATATGGGTTGTTTTAATATAACAATGCATCTTTGTATTTGAGTATGGATAAATGGACCCGTTGTGGTCATTGTGTTATATTGGGCCTTGGATGATCCATGTTAATGTATATTGCACAGGTTGTATTTTGGGTAGAGCTCTCCATACAAATGAGACTCTGCCCGAATTTCGTAAAATTAGGGACCCTGGTAAATAGGGCATCATGGCGTGATATCGAGTTATTCAGTATCCACGGATATACTGCTGGTTGATGGATAATCAATGGACCCCTGGGTTTTGGGGTGTCACAGTTTGGTATCAGAGCATAGGTATGCGATTACCTAGGGCTAAGGGGCGTGGGTTTAGACCATTGCATTCATTGTGCATTACATGTTATGTGTTATGTGCTCAAATATGCTATGTGTTTTATAAATTATATGCATGATAGAAATGGGCTTACACCAAGGGTCTCCAACCTACTCAGAATTTATGAACTTCCACCAAGGGCTCCGCGTACACCCACACACTTTATCGGCTAAGCCAAGGGAGTGCATATCCCAATCACCGGGTCTTGCACCCAAGGGATCTTCTAGTCCCTCCTTGCTAACCCCAACCCTAATCACCATGCAACCTGTGTGACTCGGTCAAATCTTCGACCAAGCTTAATCGAGTCCACTCGTCATCCACCAAGTGTGGTGTGGACGACCACCATGCACACACCCACATGATGCGATGTTACCGTGCATATGCAATATGATGTCCCATTGCACAATGATAACATATTCAATATGCTATGAAAGACATATGAACAATATCAATACATTTCACATATCTCATGGCAAAATTATATCATAAGCATATAATTCCCATAATTTTCCATATTTTTTTATATAACACAAGCATATATATATACATTGACAATTTTCATATCACAATTCCACAACACAATTCCAAGCATGTTATCACAACTTTTATGCCAATAACACACTTAATCACAAAGGTCCAATATACCACAGAACCGCACGTGTAATAGCCCACATAACGGCCCTTATATAAGCCACCAAAACAGCCCCTATATAAGCCACAAAAACAGCCCCTATATAGGCCATAAAACAGCCCCAAATTTAGCCACAAAACGGCCCATAAACAGGCCATTAAACAACCCAAAAGACTGCCACAAAATAGCCCATAAACAGGCCATTATACAGCCCAAAAGACAGCCACAAAATAGCCCCTATATAGGCTATAAAACAGCCCCAAATTTAACCACAAAACAGCCCCTAAACAGGCCATTAAACAGCCCAAAAGACAGCCACAAAACAGCCCCAAATTCAGTCCAAAATACAACCACAAAATAGTCCATATTTTAACCCAAAACGGTCCATCATTTCAACCCCATAATAGTCCATAATTTCAGCCCCTAAACCGGCCCTAGAACAGCCCCAAAGGATAGGAATAAAACCAAGTAGATAGAACCCTACCTCAATAGAAGTGTAGAGAACTTCTATAACACCAAAACAACCTCAAAACTTTGATTTTTCCCAAAGTCTCCTCTTGGATCTTTGGTGAAATCCACTCTTTCTGGTGCGTACACGTAGCCCTTGTCGAGGAGATGAACTTTAGCTCTTGGTCCAAGTCGATTGGAGCGACAGAACTTCTTGGATCGGAGAAATAAGCCTTGAAGACAAACTTTTTCTCTCCTCTCACTCTCTTCTCCCTATGGCCGGCCAAGGTGATGATAAAATGAGATATTTATCCAAAAATTCTGATTTTAAGTCTATATTTATGGTCCCGATTGTGCGGCCCACATCACACCGCATATTTCCTACTTTCGGGTCCGTTTTTCGTCCAAAAATGATTCATTATATCCCTGTTTAAGTTTAAATTAATTTTATTTAAAATTTTATCCAATTATAAGGAAATTTTATAAATTTATATTTTTGGAGACCTTTGAAAGATCATTCGTCACCCAATTATCTTGTAAAACGTACAAAATCTGACTATCTCAGAATTTGACAAAATTTGACAGGACAGCTTAATTTTGTGATACGAATCCAATGGTGAAGTCCATTGCGTAATTCGAGCTCTAGGAAAATATGAATTTTAAACCCGCATTATAGTGATAAATTACTATTTTGCCTTTTTCATAAAAAATTTAAATTTTCCCGGGTTTTACATTCTTCTCCCCTTAAAAGAACTTCGTCCCCGAAACTCACATACACATGCACATACAATCACATGCATATGCAACATTCAAATAATGCTAAATGACTATAAGAATGTACCTCCATCCTCGAATAAGAAAGGATAATTGATACGGATGGTGTCCTCGCGCTCCAATGTCGCCTCCTCCACTGTTCGATGCTGTCATAGCATCTTCACTAGCCACACGGTCTTCCCTCCCAAAACCTGTTCCCGGCTATCCATGATGCGCACCGGTCTTTCCTCGAAGGTCCTATCAGCATCAACAACAAACTCTCCCCAATCCACCACATGAGTCGGATCCGGGGTGTATTTCTGGAGCATAGAGACATGAAAAATCGCATGAACGCCTGATAAATTTGGCTATAACGCCAACCGGTAAGCCACTGCACCCACCCTCTAGAGTACCTCAAAGGGCCGGATATACCTCGACGACAGCTTTTTCCGCTTACCAAACCTGACCACTCTTCTCTTAGGTATCACCTTCAAGAAAACATGATCTCTCACCTCAAACTCCAGAGGTCGCCGTCATCTATCGGCGTAGCACTTCTGTCGGCTCTGAGCCATGAGAAGATGCTTCCGTATCAAGTCCACCTTCTCAGTGGTGTCCCTAACCAAATCCANTGGCTCTGAGCCGTGAGAAGATGCTTCCGTATCAAGTCCACCTTCTCAGTGGTGTCCCTAACCAAATCCAGACCCGTATAGGATCTCTCTCCCACCTCTGTCCAATAAATCGGAGAACAGCATGACCTCCCATATAATGCCTCATAAGGTGTCCTCTGCATGCTCGCCTGATAACTGTTGTTGTATGCGAACTCTACCAAGGGTAAGTGATCTTCCCAACTACCCTTGAGATCTAAGACGCATGCCCGTAGCATGTCCTCTAAATTCTAGATAGTCCTCTCAAACTGACTGTCCGTTTGGGGATGAAAAGCAGTGCTCATCATCAACTTTGTCCCCATGGCTCGCTAGAAACTCTCCCAAAAATGAGTCGTAAACATGGGATCCCGGTCCAATACTATAGATACAGGCACTCCATGTAGCCATACAATCACCTGTATATACAACCTATAGAATTCCTCCAGTGTGAAGGTCATTCGTACTGCTAAAAAGTGTGCTGACTTGGTAAGCCGATCCACTACCACCCACACCGCATCATGAACCCGCAATGTCCATGGCAAGTAAGTCACAAAATTCATCATGACATGCTCCCACTTCCACTCAGCTACCTCCAAAGGCTAGAGTAACCCTGCTGGTCTCTAGTGTTCAACTTTCACTTGCTGACACGTAAGACATCGGCTAACAAAATTTTCAACGTCTTTCTTCATCCCGCTCCAATAATAATGGTGACGAAGATCATAGTACATCTTCGTGCCACCTAGATGCACAGCAAAACTAGAGCAATGGAATTCCTTGAGAATCTCCTCTCTGAGCTCCATAGACTGGGGAACCATAATCCTTCCCCTAAGCCGAAGACTACCATCTGAGTGAATGACCTAACCCTCATCACTTGTACCTAACTGTACTCAGTCCCTGATGGATGATAACTTTGTATCCTGTCCCTGGGACTCAATCACTCTACTTAGTAGGGAAAGTGTAGCCCAAACTCCCCAAAATACCCTGAACCTGCCCCATGTAATGTAGCCCGAACTGTCCCACAATCTGGAGCATCTGCCACTCCCGGGAAACTACACTAGCCAAGACTCCCCGTGACTTCCGGCTAAGTGCGTCAGCCACCACTTTTGCCTTACCTAGATGGTAATGCAAAGTGAAGTCATAGTCCTCCAGAAACTCCATCCACCTACGTTGCCTCATGTTGAGGTCCCGCTGTATAAAGATGTACTTCAGACTTTTATGGTCTGAAAATACCTCGAACTGCTCACCGTATAGATAGTGGTGCCAAGCCTTTAAGGCAAAAACGATGGCCGCCAACTCCATGTCATGTATGGGGTAACTCTGCTTGTGGTTCTTCAACTACTGAGAACCATAAACCACTACCCCCGGACCGCATCAAAACGCATCCAAGTCCGTCTTTAGAGGCATCATAATACACTATATACCTCTGCCCCCTTTCCAAAAAAATCAAAATAGGAGTTTAAGTAAGCCTCCTCTTCAACTCCTGAAATGCCTTCTCGCAAGAATCATTCCATTCAAACTTGACCTCTTTTTAGGTCAACTTAGTCATAGGTGCAGCTAATTGGGAGAAGTCCTCAATGAACCGCCGATAGTACCCCACCAATCCCAAGAAATTACGTATTTTAAAGACTAACTTCGGCCTCGCCCAATTCATAACTGCGTCAACCTTCTCTGAGTCCACGGATACACCCGAAATCGACACTATATGTCCCAAAAACTTCACCTCCATAAGCCAAAATTCACACTTACTGAACTTGGCGTACAATTGATGGTCTCTCAAGGTCTAGAGAACAATCCTCAAGTGACCCTCATGCTCCTCCTCAGACTTGGAGTAGATCAGGATGTCGTCAACAAAGACCACGATGAACTAATCTAGGTAGGGTTAGAATACCCTATGTATGAGATCCATGAATGCCATCGGGGCATTTGTCAATCTAAATGGCATAACAGGAAACTTGAAATGNATCTGCTTGTGGTTCTTCAACTACTGAGAACCATAAACCACTACCCCCCGGACCGCATCAAAACGCATCCAAGTCCGTCTTTAGAGGCATCATAATACACTGTATACCTCTGCCCCCTTTCCAAAAAAATCAAAATAGGAGCTTAAGTAAGCCTCCTCTTCAACTCCTAAAATGCCTTCTCACAAGAATCATTCCATTCAAACTTGACCTCTTTTTAGGTCAACTTAGTCATAGGTGCAGCTAATTGGGAGAAGTCCTCAATGAACCGCCGATAGTACCCCACCAATCCCAAGAAATTACGTATTTTAAAGACTAACTTCGGCCTCGCCCAATTCATAACTGCGTCAACCTTCTCCGAGTCCACGGATACACCCGAAATCGACACTATATGTCCCAAAAACTTCACCTCCATAAGCCAAAATTCACACTTACTGAACTTGGCGTACAATTGATGGTCTCTCAAGGTCTAGAGAACAATCCTCAAGTGACCCTCATGCTCCTCCTCAGACTTGGAGTAGATCAGGATGTCGTCAACAAAGACCACGATGAACTAATCTAGGTAGGGTTAGAATACCCTATGTATGAGATCCATGAATGCCATCGGGGCATTTGTCAATCTAAATGGCATAACAGGAAACTTGAAATGCCCATATCGCGTTCTGAGCACCGTCTTAGGGATGTCTACCTCCCTAACCCTCAACTGATTGTAACCGATGCGGAGATCTATCTTGGAGTAGACCTGCGCCCCTCTCAACTGATCAAATAAGTCATCAATCCTCAACAAAGGGTACCTATTCTTGATAGTAATCCTATTCAACTACCGATAGTCCATGCATAATCGAAGGATTTTATCCTTCTTCTTGGCAAACAACACCGAAGCGCCCCAAGGTGAAGTGTTTGGTCTAATGAAGCCCTTGTCCAATAATTCCTGCAACTGGACCTTGAGTTCTTGCAACTCAGCTGGCGCTATCCTATGTGGAGTCATAGAAATGGGTGATGTACCGGGATGCAACTCAATAGTGAAGTCTACATCCCTATGTGGAGGTAATTCCGGTAGCTCATCCAAAAAAATATCCTTATACTCACATACAACCAGAGGACGGCCCAACTCATGTCTTGCCTTCTTCCAGGATAAGGCTTGCAAGCCAACCCATCAACTGTCTGTGCCATCTAAAATCATACACGGCTTGGGGTAAAGCATTATGCTTTTTCACCTGGAACTTGAAACAGACATCATCAGGCTTATAAGTCGTGACCCTTTTCCTATCACAATCAATGACGACCCGATGTGTTGCCAACCAATCCATCCCGAGGATCACATCAAACTCCGGCATGTCCATGACCCTAAGGTCCATGATCAGTAGAATCCCTAAGATCTCTAACTCACAGTCCCGACATATCTGATCAACTCTCACCCTAGCTCCTTGGGGAGAACTCACATGCAATGGTTTTTTCAAGGTCTCAACCTCCAAGCCCAAGTCTTTCACACAAGATGCAGCAATAAATGAATACGATGCATCAGAATCAAATAACACTCTAGCTCATAAACGAGAGAGTAGGAATGTACCCTGTATCACCGACAGATCTGTCGGTTCAGTGTGTGGCACTATGGCGTAGACACACCCCTGGGTTTTCAAAGTCCCAGCTTGTGAGCCCTGGCCTCAACTTTGACCCATGCCCTGGCCTATTTGCGGAGTCCCCGCTCATGAAGTAGTAGGGCCTTGTGTAGCGCCCTAGAACTGGTACTGATTTTTCTGGCCCATAATGGGGGTAAGGAGGAATAGAGTGCGTCTGTGAGTACCCCACTAAAGACTGGGACTGGGATCCCTGTCGCTGAGGACAATCCTTCCTCACGTGGCCCGGCTGATGACAATGATAGCAAGTCTTCTAACCTGCCTGATACGTAGTCCTGAAGTTTCTCCCACCTCGGGAGGACTAGCCTTAGCCTTGGCCTTGATAGCCACGACCCTATCCCTGAAACCCTTGTGGAGCAGAAGTCCTCTGCTTCTTTCCCAAACTAGAAGAAGAGGATTGGCCCTCCTTCTTCTTATATTTCACACCCGCCTCCCAGATGTTCCGTGCATCATCCACCTCTATCTCAATGGTCATTGCTGTGGTGACCATCAAGTCCAAGTCTTACAGAAGAAGACCCATAATCTTGCCTTGAATGGACAACTTCAAGCCATCCTCAAACTTCCTCACTTTGGCCATATCTGTGGCCACATAAT
This sequence comes from Ilex paraguariensis, assembly GCA_963454935.2. Classification (NCBI taxonomy): domain Eukaryota; kingdom Viridiplantae; phylum Streptophyta; class Magnoliopsida; order Aquifoliales; family Aquifoliaceae; genus Ilex; species Ilex paraguariensis. Next base: position 339,391 of record CAUOFW020002425.1, read on the forward strand.
CATCAATTAAACATGCTAATTTCAAGAACTTAACCACGTATTCTATCACTAACATCGTTCTCTGCCTCAAGTCTAGAAACTCGCAGGCCTTTGCATGCCTCGCAGTCACCGAGAAGTATTTTCCCATGAAGAGTTCCTTGAACTCTGCCTATGTCATGGTCTCCAAATTCTTTGAGTCCTTGACCCAATCCCATCACACCTGGGACTCTCCCTCTAGCTGAAAAGAAGCTAGAGCTACCTTTATGGCATCGAAGGTGATCTCCATAGCCCTCAAGACCTTGTCAACTTGCCGAAACCAATGGTCAACCACCATCGGATCTGCCCCTCCCATGAAGATCAGAGGCTGATGTGCCTTGAACCTCTAGAGGTTGTTTGAGCCTCCTTGTCCCATGTTTGCACTAGTCTGTGCAATAGTGGCAGCCATAGCACTAGCTTGTGCTATGGTAGTAGTCGTTGTACCAATAGCNCCCTATTCAACTACCGATAGTCTATGCATAATCGAAGGATTTTATCCTTCTTCTTGGCAAACAACACCGAAGCGCCCCAAGGTGAAGTGCTTGGTCTAATGAAGCCCTTGTCCAATAATTCCTGCAACTGGACCTTGAGTTCTTGCAACTCAGCTGGTGCCATCCTATGNTCCTGCAACTGGACCTTGAGTTCTTGCAACTCAGCTGGCGCTATCCTATGTGGAGTCATAGAAATGGGTGATGTACCGGGATGCAACTCAATAGTGAAGTCTACATCCCTATGTGGAGGTAATTCCGGTAGCTCATCCAAAAAAATATCCTTATACTCACATACAACCAGAGGACGGCCCAACTCATGTCTTGCCTTCTTCCAGGATAAGGCTTGCAAGCCAACCCATCAACTGTCTGTGCCATCTAAAATCATACACGGCTTGGGGTAAAGCATTATGCTTTTTCACCTGGAACTTGAAACAGACATCATCAGGCTTATAAGTCGTGACCCTTTTCCTATCACAATCAATGACGACCCGATGTGTTGCCAACCAATCCATCCCGAGGATCACATCAAACTCCGGCATGTCCATGACCCTAAGGTCCATGATCAGTAGAATCCCTAAGATCTCTAACTCACAGTCCCGACATATCTGATCAACTCTCACCCTAGCTCCTTGGGGAGAACTCACATGCAATGGTTTTTTCAAGGTCTCAACCTCCAAGCCCAAGTCTTTCACACAAGATGCAGCAATAAATGAATACGATGCATCAGAATCAAATAACACTCTAGCTCATAAACGAGAGAGTAGGAATGTACACTGTATCACCGACAGATCTGTCGGTTCAGTGTGTGGCACTATGGCGTAGACACACCCCTGGGTTTTCAAAGTCCCAGCTTGTGAGCCCTGGCCTCAACTTTGACCCATGCCCTGGCCTATTTGCGGAGTCCCCGCTCATGAAGTAGTAGGGCCTTGTGTAGCGCCCTAGAACTGGTACTGATTTTTCTGGCCCATAATGGGGGTAGGGAGGAATAGAGTGCGTCTGTGAGTACCCCACTAAAGACTGGGACTGGGATCCCTGTCGCTGAGGACAATCCTTCCTCACGTGGCCCGGCTGATGACAATGATAGCAAGTCTTCTAACCTGCCTGATACGTAGTCCTGAAGTTTCTCCCACCTCGGGAGGACTAGCCTTAGCCTTGGCCTTGATAGCCACGACCCTATCCCTGAAACCCTTGTGGAGCAGAAGTCCTCTGCTTCTTTCCCAAACTAGAAGAAGAGGATTGGCCCTCCTTCTTCTTATATTTCACACCCGCCTCTCAGATGTTCCGTGCATCATCCACCTCTATCTCAATGGCCATTGCTGTGGTGACCATCAAGTCCAAGTCTTACAGAAGAAGACCCATAATCTTGCCTTGAATGGACAACTTCAAGCCATCCTCAAACTTCCTCACTTTGGCCATATCTGTGGCCACATAATCATCAATTAAACATGCTAATTTCAAGAACTTAACCACATATTCTATCACTAACATCGTTCTCTGCCTCAAGTCTAGAAACTCGCAGGCCTTTGCATGCCTCGCAGTCACCGAGAAGTATTTTCCCATGAAGAGTTCCTTGAACTCTGCCTATGTCATGGTCTCCAAATTCTTTGAGTCCTTGACCCAATCCCATCACACCTGGGACTCTCCCTCTAGCTGAAAAGAAGCTAGAGCTATCTTTATGGCATCGAAGGTGATCTCCATAGCCCTCAAGACCTTGTCAACTTGCCGAAACCAATGGTCAACCACCATCGGATCTGCCCCTCCCATGAAGATCAGAGGCTGATGTGCCTTGAACCTCTAGAGGTTGTTTGAGCCTCCTTGTCCCATGTTTGCACTAGTCTGTGCAATAGTGGCAGCCATAGCACTAGCTTGTGCTATGGTAGTAGTCGTTGTACCAATAGCCTCTAAAACGGCTTGTTGGTCGTAGACTGGTGGTGGTTGGTTATTGTTCTGTCCACCCCGACGTCCCCTTCCTCTAGTTGCCATCTACACACACATAAGATAGCAATAGATTAATTACTTAATATCCCAAGTTAGGGATCAAGTATTTAAACTTGGAGATTTTCCTCCTTGTTTCACTAGTAGTGCGTATGCCACCTACTAGTAGACATTTACACATAGAACTATACCGTTCATCCCTTTTTCCAAATTCCTAAGGTTATGTTTTCTAACCCCAGTGTATTCCCTTCCATATACATGAACATCCACCCCCTACAAAAATCCTAGATTGGTAAAAGTCATTTGATCTGCAACATAAATGACGATTCTATATATATTGGCACTTGCATGTATTGAGGAGCTGGAAAGGGCTCGGGTTGATTTGCATGAGTGAGTCTTATCTCATTTCATGGCATGACATAATAAATTTCAACATTGAATGCATATTCTTACTTGGAATGTTGATGTGAATATGAAATGTTGTATATGAGCATTGCATGTTCACTTAGGTGGGGAATAGCCTCTGTAGGAATTACTCTACTGAGTGTGGCTCACCCTATACGGGAAAATATTTCAGGTGCTGGATACACACCAGTGGACAGCCTTCACTTGGATCCTCAAGGGTGAAGAGAGGCCGGATTGTAGTCTTTAACCTTAGTTTATGTAAAACTATGTTTTGGGCATGTAATGTGTAAAAGAGTTGTAACTGAGTTTATATGGGCTTTTTTAATATAACGATGCATCTTTTTATTTGAGTATGGATAAATGGACCCGGTGTGGTCAAGTTTTACTTATAAATGGATCCGGTGTGGTCATTGCGTTATATTGGGCCTCGGATGGGTCATGTTAATGTATATTGCACTGATTATGTTTTGGGTAGAGCTCCCCGCACAAAGAAAACTCTGCCCGAATTTCGTTAAATTAAAGACCCCAATAAATGGGGCATCACAGTGTGATATCGAGTAACTCGNTATAGCCTTTTCTTTCATTTCATTATCTCCAGTATCTATGATTTAACTATGCTGAATTTTCATTTCCTTACCTCAATTAAATACCAAGCCAAGCATATAAGTATACATCTTACCTTGGTTATCCCTAGATGTGGGTTCATTTGATATGTGCAAAAAGTCGAGGTGGAATGTTCAATCAAGAGTGAATGAAAAATAAAGATGATGAGAAATGAATGAAGGAAAATTTTTGGAAAATGAGATGNTTTTATTCGAAGACATGTGGAGATCACTTTTTCTCCAAGAAGACTTCAACTAAAATCTTGCAGTGTGGGTTTTACTTGCCAACCTTTTGCAAAGATTGCTATGAATTTTGTAAGAGCTATAAGCACTGTCAAAGGTTAGGTAGTTTGACTCATCGAAATATGATGTCGCTCACCCCCATCTTTGTGATAGAGTTGTTTGATTATTGGGGTATTTATTTCATGGGTCCCTTCCCTGTCTCTTTTGGTTATGTTTATATTTTACTAGTTATGGATTATGTGTCTAAATGGATAAAGGCTATCCTAACTAGGACTAATGATCATAAGATTGCGATCAAATTTTTAAAATAACACTTTTTATCTAGAATTGGGATGCCTAGGACAATTATTAGTCATGATGGTTTACATTTTTGTAACCACTCATTAGTTATCCTCGTGTATAAATATGGCATTACACATAAAGTCTCTCCTACTTACCATCCACAAACCAATGGCCAAGCCGACTTGGCCAATAGGGAGATTAAGCATATTCTAGAAAAGACAGTTAACCTAATCGAAAGGATTGGTTCCTTCGATTAACTAATACTTTGTGGGCATATCGTACGGCATACAAGATAAATTTAGATATGTCTCCCTATCTACTGGTCTTTGGTAGAGCATTTCACTTGCTAGTTGAAATGGAGCATCGAGCTTATTAGGCTATAAAGACCATTAATTTCAATTGGGTCTAGTTGGTAGTCAGGGAAAATTGGAATTGAATGAGTTAGAGGAAATTTGTAAAAATGCATATCAAGGCACCCATATTTACCAAAAAAAAAAGGACCAGGGTATTTCATGATCAGTCAATTTTGAGGGAGAATTTTGAGCCAAGACAAAAGGTAATCCTATACAACTCCCTACTTCACCTCTTTCCTGAAAAACTTCGCTCCCATTGGGCTGGCCCTTTTGTGGTCCGTGTGGTCTACCCTCATGGTGCAGTTGAGGTTGAAAATCCCAAGAATGGCCAAAATTTTAAGGCCAATGACTAAANTATAAAGACCATTAATTTCAATTGGGTCTAGTTGGTAGTCAGGGAAAATTGGAATTGAATGAGTTAGAGGAAATTTGTAAAAACGCATATCAAGGCACCCATATTTACCAAAAAAAAAAGGACCAGGGTATTTCATGATCANCCCCCGCACAAAGAAAACTCTGCCCGAATTTCGTTAAATTAAAGACCCCAATAAATGGGGCATCACAGTGTGATATCGAGTTACTCGATATCCACGGGTATTCTGCGGGTTAATGGGTAATCAGTGGACCCCCGGGTTTTGGGGTGTCTCAATAACAAGTTATTTATTTTTTNTCCAAATTCCTAAGGTTATGTTTTCTAACCCCAGTGTATTCCCTTCCATATACATGAACATCCACCCCCTACAAAAATCCTAGATTGGTAAAAGTCATTTGATCTGCAACATAAATGACGATTCTGTATATATTGGCACTTGCATGTATTGAGGAGCTGGAAAGGGCTCGGGTTGATTTGCATGAGTGAGTCTTATCTCATTTCATGGCATGACATAATAAATTTCAACATTGAATGCATATTCTTACTTGGAATGTTGATGTGAATATGAAATNCCTACTTCACCTCTTTCCTGAAAAACTTCGCTCCCATTGGGCTGACCCTTTTGTGGTCCGTGTGGTCTACCCTCATAGTGCAGTTGAGGTTGAAAATCCCAAGAATGGCCAAAATTTTAAGGCCAATGACTAAAACCATTCTTAGAGGATTTACCTATGGAGGAGACTTTAAAGGAGCTCGTGGACCTGTATATAGGGACCATCCATCTACAGAATGAATAACCCTTGTGTTGTACATTAGTTTAATTAGATAACTTCTTCTTTTCTTCTTAGATAGTTTTGTTGTTTTATTTTATGCTAATTTGTGCTTTTGTTATTTTGCAGTTAGTTTTATTTAGTAGTTGTGCTCAGGTTTTCCCTTTCCCTTATCTTTATATTTTTCGTTGCATTCTCTTTGGTGCATGGAGGACAATGCAAATTTTAAGTTGGGAGGTGAGGTTACACCATTGTGTTGCTCCTATTTATTTATTTTAGTTTGCAGCAATTAGTTGTACATAGTGAAAAAAAATTGAAATTTTTTTTAAAAATCTTTGTTTAAAGGATACTTGTTGTTTCTTAAGAACTGTGAAATTTAGATATGTTGTGTGATACCCAAATTGGTTACATATTGTACTTTGGAGACTTGTAGTCTATGCTTGAATATCATGGTCATGTTGGTATTTAGAAACCCAAACTTTGTTCACAATGAGCATGCAATTTCTGTTGAGATTTAGGAGGCTAGGTTCATGTTTTGAAAAAGCTTGACATCCATAATACAGATGCATGTATAAACCTTGTGAGTTTCATGCTTATCATTCTTGGAAGGTTATAATACATTTACTTGTATGATATTTATTTCAAAATCTAATGTTTTTCAATAACCTCATTACTCTAGTTTTGGTTAGGAACATAGGAGTAATGAGTTGGTTAGATCTCTATAAAGAGCAACACTTTGCCATACTTTTTGAAAGATGATTCTGGGCCATCTTTGATTTTATTTGGGCTATAGCCTTTTCTTTCATTTCATTATCTCCAGTATCTATGATTTAACTATGCTGAATTTTCATTTCCTTACCTCAATTAAATACCAAGCCAAGCATATAAGTATACATCTTACCTTGGTTATCCCTAGATGTGGGTTCATTTGATATGTGCAAAAAGTCGAGGTGGAATGTTCAATCAAGAGTGAATGAAAAATAAAGATGATGAGAAATGAATGAAGGAAAATTTTTGGAAAATGAGATGGAATTGTGAAAAGATGTTGAAAAAAATGAAAAAGCCAAAGCCTTGAGAAGGAAGAATGCAGAATATGAGTGTATCTGCTAAAAAGAAGGGTTCAATGTATGTTGAATATGAAAGTTATCTATGGGATAACCAATTTTGAATCCTTAAATTCTTCATTTCTTAAATCTTCACCCAATGTCTCATTACAACCATGGAAAGTCCTATTTGATTTTGGAGGGTGTGGTTGAGTATGTAAGCTTTAATGTTTATGAGAAATTCCAACTACATTACTTATATGTCTCTTAAAATTCCTTTCATGAGATTATTTCAAGGTCATTTTATTTAACTCATGCACTTCATTTTTGGGACATATGTGAGTAAAATTTATTTTGAATACTAAATTTGATTCTCACATATACGTATGAGTGGAAAAGTTATGATAATCTAACAACTCCCTTTTGAGTGTGAAAACCCTTGGTGTGTTTTGGCATTGAAACTAGCTTTGGACAGCTAATAGGAATATGGATCTAGATTGATGAATCTCTGTAATTGCACGATTAGGTCACACGCACATGAGTTTCGAGTATCAACATGATTGTGAATATTCTTCCATAACCTTGAAGACTTTAGGAGAGTTCAAGTAAATATGGTATATCCCTGATTTCATGGTAATTGAGAAACAATAAGTTGAACTTTAGATAGATAGAAAATGGGAAGTTTGAAGGTATCTTCTCTGAAAACCTTCACAGGACAACACTTGTCCACTAGGGGAAATCTGGGCATTTAAAGGCTTAGTGCATAGCCAAAATACATTCATGTTACCTACAAAAATGGTTTTTATTTGTAGTTTTGCAATTAATTTTTCACTTTTTTTTATTGTTTATTATGCTCTAAATTCCTTAGCATTATATTTGTTATTTTATATCATAAATTGCATTGCATACACTTTAGAATCTGTGATACATTGAAATATGATTAAGACTTTGATTTGGGTATATTTAGAGTTTTAGGATTTAGGGTTAATTAGTGTTGTTTTTAATTAATTTTGCAAAAAGAAAAAAAATAGAAAAATTTTGAAATTCTGGAGTCAACTATCGGTGGGTTGAAAGTTAGTTCCTGCCGATAGGTTCATATTCAGTCTGAAAAAAAAAAAAGAAAAAAAAAAGGGGTTTTATTAGTAGGAAAACACTTCAATCCTTTCAAAGCTTAAGACCCATCCCTCTTAACTCTCTTTTTGCCTTCTAAAAATCACCAAGGAAACTCCCTAAACCCTCAAACCCCTTAGTCACTCTTTAAATCAACCTTTGGTCTTAGTTTTTGGAAATGGCTCCATGGAAGTTTTTATCTTCCATTCCTCTCTTCGATGAAGCTTTTGAGTTTACACTCTTTACATGGCTTTTCGTCATTACTATGGTCCCTCTGATTTTGGTGGGTATGGCCAAATCATTGGGTGGCCAGAAGACACCTCAGGCCAGGGGCAAACTAGTGGGTTCAGGTACTGCTCCTTCCACTTGAGCCTCTACAAAAGAGAAAGGGAAAAGAAAAAAGCTGGTTCAATCAAGATATGAGGAGGAAGATGAGGCACCTCCTGTGGCAAATAAAGCCTAAGAAACAGAAGTCCAAGGAGACTTTAGAGAAGAAGGGGTAATGTGTGAGCGGATAGCAGATGCCAATAGCCTAGGTAAGACTCTGAAAATTAGAATACCCATTGATCAAGGACTTGATTATTTCTTTAAGCCTGTTGAAGGCTATATTTTAGTTCTATGGTATGAGTTTTATTTGGGATTGATCTTGGTTGATTCTGATTTGTTGTTGATGAGAACTAAGGTCCAAAGGAAGGTGATCGATGTTACCTTGGCCTCTATAGCTGAATATCTGAGCTATGTGAGGCTAAAGGCCACTGAGATTGATTATCCCCGTGTCATTTAACTACCAAGGATGCCTCAAAATATGTTTTGGAGATGTACGAGCATCCTATGAATTTCAATGGAAAATTTGTGCATAGCCATCTAGATGGGGATTATAGGTTGCTGAATAAGATTCTCGGTAATCGATTTCCTACGCTTAGGAAATCTTTGTTTTTTAAACCACTTTTGAGAGCAAGCATTTTTGTCATCGTTGCTGAGGAAGGCATTATGGATTCAAAAGAGTGATTGAACAAGCATCAGGTAAGTCTTATGATTTACATCACAAGCTCAGATGCGTTCTCTGCTATATTTTACTTTAAATTTATTATTTGTCTATTTTTGTTTATAGTTTTAGTTTTTGCATGTGGGCACGAGACAATATTCACAATAAACTTGTACGACTCGACCGCCAAACACTTTTGAAATGGAAGGCATGAATAATGAAAATCCACAAAATATTGGGAATCAGGGAAACAATTTTCCACTAGTTCCTCTCGTTCTCAATCCTGAGAATGTTGGAGATAATCTCCCACCGGTTCGTCCAATGAGGAAAATGAGAGAATACCTCTAACTCACTCACTCCTTTGCACCTTCTCGTATACTTTTGCCAGTGTAGGCACAAAATTTTATAGTCAAACCGAAAATGCACCAGTTATTTTCACAATTATGTGGTGTGGATAGGGAAAACCCCTAACACCATATCAAGGAATTTGAGGAGGTAGTTAGCACATTTCTTGAGCAAAATGTGCATAAAAAGGTAGCGAGAATGAAATTATTCTCATTCTCTCTGAAAGATAAGGAAAAAAATTTGGCTGAAATCTCTTAAGCCCTGAACCATGGCTTCTTGGGCTGATTTACAAAAAGAGTCCCTAAAGAAAATTTTCCCAATTTATAGAACAACTAATTTAAAGAAACATATTCAATTAAATTTTGAAAAACCTAATGAACAGATCTATGACTATTGGGAAAGGTTTAAGGATCTCTTAAATGTCGTTCCACATCATGGCTTTGTTCCTTGGCAGTTGGTGAGTTTCTTTTATCAAGGGATTACACCAGCACATCGCTAATTCATAGCTATTATGTTTAATGACGAGTTTTTTAGCAAAAAGCCCAAAGAAGCTCTAGATTACTTTGAGAGATTAGTAGATAATGTCCAATCTTGGGATATTTCTGATCCTGCTGAATGGTCAAAATAATCTATTCGATCCCAATATATTGGGGGTGGAAAATATGCTTTGAGAGAGCAAGACAAATTTCTAGCCAAGATTGTGCATTTTTCTAGAAAAATGAAAAACTTAGATTATCAAAAGGTGAATGAGGTGATAAGTGTACCTCAAGAGGAGCCTTACACTATATGCGAGCACGTTGAGCATTCTGTTAAAGAGTGCCCAACAATACCTGCCTTTAAAGAGGTGCTCCATAAGTAGGTGAATGCCTTTAACCAACCAAGACAACAAATTTCTCCCTACCCAACACATACAATTTGGGTTGGCGTAGCCACCCAAATTTTAGTTGAAGAAATGACATCTTAGCTCAACCTTCTGCCCCTATGTCTTATGATCCACCAAATCAACAAGTCTCCAATCCTAGTAAGTCTTCAGGTCCCCAGTCTATGCACCCACTATCACAAGGGTGTTTAGAATCCACCTGCACAAGGGTTTGCTCCTCAAGGATAACCCAATGTACCTCCTTACCAGCCCCCACGCAAACGAAGTCTTTAGGATGTCTTGCATCAATTCATCCAAAATTGGACTATGATTAACAGTCAAACTACCCAAGCTTTGAATGATATAAGAACCCAAATGACTAAGTTGGCCAACGATATGGGTGTGCTTCAACAAGAGAAGGGAAAGTTCACTACATAGCCCCAAGAGAATTCAAAGGCTCAACATGGCATTAAAGGTTACATTATCATCAAAAATAGTGAAGAGCAACTTAAGTCAATCACCACCCTTAGGAGTGGTAAAGAGGTTGGAAAAACCATCCTGCTTAGGGTCTCTAAGACTACACAAGAAGAGACTCAGGGCACCTCCAAGGATGGTGAGTCACTTGAGCTGCCCAACGTTGTTTACCCTGATGACTTAGTATGCCCCATCGTTTAAATATGCCTACTAAACAACCTAACCATGCTGAAATACTTGACTTGTTTAACAAGGTGGAAATTAACATTCCTTTACTTGATGCTATTTGGCAAGTGTCGTTATATGTGAAATTTTTGAAAAACCTATGCATCGTGAAGAGAAAGTTAAATGTCCAGAAAAGGTATTTTCTACAAAGCAAGTAAGTATGATCTTGTGAACCAATACTCCACCCAAGTACAAAGATTTCGGTTGTCTTACCATTGCTATTACTATTGGGGACTAATGGGTTGAGCAAGCACTTATAAAGTTAGGTGTTAACATGAATTTCCTTCCCTTCTTAGTCTATAAACAGTTGGGCTTGGGAGAGTTGAAGCCAACTTCAATCACTCTCTAGCTTAAGGACCAAATCTTGAAGACACCAAGATGGGTAATGGAAAATATATTGGTTCAGGTGGATAGATTCTACTTCCCTGTTGATTTCATAGTACTGGACACTGCACCTGTTGCTAATCCTACAGCACAATCCTTGTCACATCAAATGCACTGACAAATTGTAGGAGTGGTGTCATAAAATGTTCTTTTGGGAATATAATTATTGAATTCAATATTTTTCATGTAGTAAAGCAACTAGGTGGAGAATGAGAGTTTTGTGGGGTAGATATAGTTGACGAAGTGGTTGAGGAACAGTTTAATAATTCTATTTATTATGACAGACTATTTTTATAGTGATTTGCTTAATAATTCATAGGAGTTATGTGGAGTTAAGAGAAAGATAAATAAAAAACTATTCTATGATAGAGTGAAATACCGAATGAAGTCGGGTATTGGGCTATTGGAGCCTAGATGACCCCTTCTTAAACAAAACAAACCTTGTGTATAGTAGATTACTTAGATAAGCTTCTTCTTTTTTTTCTTTTTAGATAGTTTTTACTTTTGTTTATATCCTAATTTTTCTTTTGTTTATTTTGTAGTTACTTTTATTTAGGAGCTTTGTTTAAGATGTTCCCTTTCCCTTATCTTTTTTATTTTTTTTCATTGCATTATCATTGTTGCATTGAGGACAACGCAGATTTTAAGTTGGGGATGGGGTTACACCATTGTTTTGTTTTTAGTAGTTTTTGTGATGCCCCTAAAACCAGGGGTCCCATTGACCATTCGTCAACCCGTGAAAAATACCCATGATTGTCGCATAGTTTGACATCACGTTTATCACATCCCTGTATTACGGATTATATTCCATACAAGGATCAGTATTTCCTTTAATTCATTTAATCCTATTAAGGTTCAATGAGCNCGAAAAATACCCATGATTGTCGCATGGTTTGACATCACGTTTATCACATCCCTGTATTACGGATTATATCCCATACAAGGATCAGTATTTCCTTTAATTCATTTAATCCTATTAAGGTTCAATGAGCTTCAATATACCTCATTTAATGTCCATTTGTATCATTGGAACTTAAGAAAACAAAGTTCAAAAGGTTAGCAAAACAATTTTAGACTTTTCAAATTTTTGGAAGTGCTACCGGTAGGTGTTTGTTATAACTACCGGTAGAAGTTCTACCTGTAAGCTACCGGTAGCTTCTTTCTACTGAACAGGTACTACCTGTTAGCTACCGGTAGTTATTGTCTGCTATACAGGTACTATCTGTTAGCTACCGGTAGTTATTGCCTGTTGAACAGGTACTACCTGTTAACTACCGGTAGTTATTGCCTGTTACCAGTAGGTTTTGNTTTCTACTGAACAGGTACTACCTGTTAGCTACCGGTAGTTATTGTCTGCTATACAGGTAGTATCTGTTAGCTACCGGTAGTTATTGCCTGCTGAACAGGTACTACCTGTTAACTACCGGTAGTTATTGCCTGTTACCAGTAGGTTTTGTCCAGAATTTCATATTTCATCGGTTTTTCATTTCCAATTTATCCCAAACCTTCTCAAATCCATCTCAAATATGGATAATAACATTTTCTACATTATACATGAACCATACAAGTTCTATTACATGCCTTTGCATAATTTACATATCAAAATGGCATTTAACCAAAGTTTTTACAAAACTTGTTTCCAAAAGCCACAAATCGGCTTTTCTTCATTCTCAAGGCACTGAATGCGTATCATTCATCAGAATATGCCCCGTACCTGAAATATTTCTAGTATAGGGTGAGGCAACGCCTAGTAGAGTATTTCTTACAAGGGCTACTCCCCAACCTAAATTCATATGTAATGTATTATGCAGCAAAACACAACCAAAATCCATTCCAATGCAAGAATATGTAATCCATGTTGGAATTTATCATGGAACTTACCATGTCATGCCATGAATGAAATGAGATTCACTCTCTCATTTTAACCCCGAGCCTTCCCCAGCTCCTCGACACATGCAAATGTCACTACATATAAAACTAAACCCTTCTAGCTCCCGCCATTTATATAATCCTCTAAATGACTATCTAAAATTTTTGGGTCTTTATTTGGGGTGGATATTTATGAACTTACACCAACGGCACCCAACCGATACGAAATTTATGGACTTCCACCAAAGGTTCCGCGTACACTGACACACTTCTTGGGCTCTTATACCAACGGAGTGCGTATCCAATCACCAGGCCTCTCACCTGAGGGATAGTCTAGCCCTTCTTACTACCTCAACCCAATTTTCCATGCATGCAACCGTGCGACTTAGTGGAATCTTCAATTTCACTTTTTCGAGCCCACCATCAACCACCATATGTGGTGTTTGATTAAATCATGCACCACACATACCCACACTCATGCCTAAGCCCATGAATGCGATGTTATAGTATGCCCAAGATGCAATAGATGCCAAATGAGTAATTTAACCATATATCCACATATCCCATGGTAATTCATATCATAAGCATATAAATCTCATAAATCATTTCAATGTCAATATATCAGTGAGCACATATTAACAATTCTTTCCAACACATTTTCTAAGCATGTTATACATCATCATGTCATAACAACTTAATCCACACATAGACATTTTGGCAAACACCTTCAAGGCAAAAATTCATGTTATCACACAAGAATTTTCACCTCATTCACAAAGCATAATATAAACATATAATAAGCCCAAAATATCAAATTCCAAGGAAATCACACAAGTACATTCCTTATACCAAACTTAGCTAGGAATTGGTCTAGGCCAAACTCTATACCCATTTTCTCATTTTCATAACCATAGTCAATGACCTAGGTTATTCCATACCCTTACCCCATTTCAAATATACCCTAGGTAAAAAAGTGAACCAAAGTAGGAGAAATCCTACCTCTTGAAGCGTAAACCGACGTTGTGAAGTTCCAAGAACCTGAAAAAAATCTTGAATCTCCACTTCCCCAAAATCACATTTTTAAACCTTCGGTGAAACCCATCATTTTTGGTGTGGTCGCGTAGCCCTTGGCAAGGAGAGCAACCTTTTATCTTGGCCTGAGTGAATCCTAAACCCGTGGAGTCGTAGATCGTAGAGAGAAGTAGAGAGCTCCTTTTTTTTTCCTCTCTTCCCCTCTCACGTTAACCGACTAAAGAAAGTGTAGAAGAAATTAGATTTCNCATCTTGGCCTGAGTGAATCCTAAACCCGTGGAGTCGTAGATCGTAGAGAGAAGTAGAGAGCTCCTTTTTTTTTCCCTCTCTTCCCCTCTCACGTTAACCGACTAAAGAAAGTGTAGAAGAAATTAGATTTCTCCCATTTTTATACCCTCCATTTACTTGGTTCACATTGTGCCACTCGGCCTCTTTTTTTCGGGTCCGTTTCGTCCCGAAACAACTTAATTTCGACCCGGTTCAAGTTTAAAATATTTTTATTTTACCTTTTCTTAAATTATTTTTCAATTTTTGAAATTTTATCAAAAATTCCATTTTTGGATCACCCGGGACTCAACCTGTGAAACCTGAAAAAAATTTAAACTTTTGAAAACAAGGGAAAAACAATAATTTTGCCGCTATACTACGGGTCAAAAATCTAAAATTTTTTGGAACTCGGATGATAAAACGGACTTCACCGTTGGATTCGTCTCGCAAAATTTAGTTACCCTGTCAAATTTCATCAAATTCTGAGATAGTTGGATTTTTTACGTTTTTCGAGACGGTTGAGTATTGGGTGACCCAAAAACAGAATTTTGGCAAAAAATTTAAAATTCGGGACAAAATTTAATCGTTTTGNCAAATTCTGAGATAGTTGGATTTTTTACGTTTTTCGAGACGGTTGAGTATTGGGTGACCCAAAAACAGAATTTTGGCAAAAAATTTAAAATTCGGGACAAAATTTAATCGTTTTGGGTTTAAAATAGACCAGGAAAGAATGGGCTGTGTGGCGCATTGTGAACCAAGGATTTTGGAACTATAAAAAGGGGAAGAAATCAGACTTTTTTCCCACCATTGTCGGTTGGTCTTCACGTTAAAAGAAAAGAGAGAGCAAGAGAGGGAAAAAGAAGAGAAACTCACCTTCTCTCTATAATCTACGGCGCTACGGTGCTCGAATCGACACAAGCCAAGAATTGAAGTTCATCTACGCTACGAGGGCTACGTGTGGGTACCAAAAACAACGATTTTCACTGAAGATTCAAAGGCAAATTTTTGAGAAATCAAGAACTTGGGGCTTGTTTTGGTGTTTTTGAAGCCTCCACACTTCAAAGAGCTTGGGGTTTTTCTACCTTGGTTCATTCATACCTATAGTGTATGTGAAATGTGTAGGTTTTTAAAGAGTATATATATATATATATATATATCACTCACCTATGCATGTGAAATAGATAAAAACGGGAATGAAAAAGGGTGTAGAAATGACTTAGGTCAATTTGTAGTTGTGTGTGATATGTGGGAATCACTTGTGAAATTCCTTGAAAATTGAATGTGTTAGTAGCATGAGCTATGTATAACATGTGTGTTGTGAATTGTGATTAAATAGCAAATGTTATTTTATGCCTTGAGGAAGTAGGTGTAGAATGGGTTTGATTCAAATCCTACTTTATTTTACTATGTGGAAGTAATTGTGTAATTTCTTGGATGGAAGTTATGTGTGCTTTAATATGTAGTAAAGTGAGTGTGTTTAACTCATACATCAGTGTGTGTGTGTGTGTGTGTGTTCTTGCTTGTTGGAAACCTAAAGTGAGGGAGATTAAAAGA
>CAUOFW020002425.1:371762-417522 GCA_963454935.2 Ilex paraguariensis
ACAATCCATTACCGCCCGGAAAGCGGACAACAAGTTCATCCCGAAAATCACATCATACCCCTTTATCTCTAAAGCAATCAAATCCACACTCAATTCGCGNGTGCCCCACTAGTGCAAGCACCTGTCCGGATCGGACCTCCTCTCGAGAAACCTTGTCGTCCCTGGCTATCCTCTATGTCTCTCTCTACCAGTGCAGCTCTGTCCACCAAGTCCCCATACTCCCTAATCTTGAGAGCCACCAACTTCTCCCGGATGACCGGCCTCAGTCCCTGCTCAAATCGCTTAGCCCTGTCGGCCTCCGTAGATATAAATCCTGTAGCATAACGGGAGAGCTCGTCAAACCTCCTTTCGTACTCGGCCACCGTCGTGCTACCCTGTCGTAGAGCAAGAAAGTCAGCCTTCATTCGATCTCTGACTGATTCAGGAAAGTACTTGTCCTGAAATATTTGGTCGAACTCCTCCCAAGTGAGTGCATCAGTGTTCCTCCGTCTCTTGACCGAATCCCACCAATGGTCGGCCTCCCCCTCTAACAAATAGGTCGCCAAGCCAACCCTCAAATCTTCGGCAACTCCCATGCCGTCNAACCCCTACCTTGAATCCTTAGCTTTGGTGTGAAGAACAAGAATATTTGATCTTGAATCACCCTTGAATCTCTTGTTTTTCCCTTCCTTTCTTCTTCTCTAATGCCCTCTAGGGTTTCAAGAGATGTGGGGGTGTGAGGGGAGTGAAGGAAATGAGAGCAAATGAGATGAAAATGAGTTTAAAAAATAGCAGCCCCAAAAAATACTGTTCACAGACTGTTTTTGATTTCTCTAAATTTACGATTTTGCCACTAAGAATCTCCAATTTGATCCATATGACTACCCTAAGGTTTTTCGACGTTCCGGATTCATTTTTAATGTTATTTTAACCTAAAAACATTTATTTTTATGATTTATCTCAACACCCAAGTCAACGTATACCCGAAACACTAAAGTTTCTAGTTTACCCATCCGAATCGGCTATTAATGAAGTTTTGCGATGTTTGCAAATAAAAGGTGATAAATGGTGTTTCTTAAAGCCTTTTATACTTATTTGAAGCCTAAAAGAACTCATTATTCTTATATTTTGATTTAGGATGCAAATGGAGACATTTAATGCAAAACGAAGCTAATTGGACTATTTTGACATCATTTCGTTTTCTGAGCATAACTCTCTCATCCAAGCTCTGATTGAGATGATTCAAGATGTTATGGAATGATATGAAAGAGCTCTAAAACTTTTATGCTTTTCATTTTGAGAGATATTGACTGCATGAATGTCTAAATCGAGCTTGAAGTTGTAGTAGTGCACTGTTCACGTGCACTGTTCATAGCCTGTCTTCTTCCCTTGTCCATTTCCAATCCATTCCTAAGCCAACCAAATCTATCCCAAACCTCTTCAACACATATTTCTACACCAAACCTATTTAATACAAGTTCTAGGACCTAAAATTTCATATTTTCACTTATTAAAATCAAATTTCAACTAGTATTTTCACTAACATTTTAAATCTCTACTTTTACAATCTACCAAATTCAAACACACATCACTATATATATCCACATTTTTTTTATCACAATTATTTACTATATATCTATACACATATATAAAAGAAAATGCGGGGTGTCACAATACCACCCCCTAGTAAACATTTATCCCTTGAACTATCCCCTTTATTTCTTTTTTGACCCCTAAGGTTATGTTTTTTAACCCTAGTGTCCCTTTCCATATACATTTTACCATGTATATCATTCACATAATCACATAGCACGTAATCATGTAACACAATGTAAGCACATAAGATGAAATATACGGTGCATGCAATGGTCTAAACTCAATGTCCATCAAGCCCTAGGTAATTCGTATACCTAGGCTCTGATACCAAGTTGTGATGCCCCAAAAATCGGGGGTCCCGTTGACCATCTGTCAACCCGCAAAAAATACCCGTGATTGTCGCATAGTTCGACATCACGTTTATCACATCTCTGTATCACGGATTATATCTCATACAAGGATCAGTATTTCCTTTAATTCATTTAATCTTATTAAGGTTCAATGAGCCTCAATATACCTCATTTAATGTCCAT
Source organism: Ilex paraguariensis (assembly GCA_963454935.2). Classification (NCBI taxonomy): domain Eukaryota; kingdom Viridiplantae; phylum Streptophyta; class Magnoliopsida; order Aquifoliales; family Aquifoliaceae; genus Ilex; species Ilex paraguariensis. The sequence continues at coordinate 373,871 of CAUOFW020002425.1, forward strand.
TTGTATCATTGGAATTTAAGAAAATAAAGTTCAAAAGGTTAGCAAAACAATTTTAGACTTTTCAAATTTTTGGAACAGCTACCGATAAGTGTTTGTTATAACTACCGATAGAAGTTCTATCTGTAAGCTACCAGTAGCTTCCTTGTACTGGATAGGTACTACCTGTTAGCTACCGGTAGTTATTGCCTGCTGTACAGGTACTACCNGTAGCTTCCTTGTACTGGATAGGTACTACCTGTTAGCTACCGGTAGTTATTGCCTGTTGTACAGGTACAAACNTTGGAACAGCTACCGATAAGTGTTTGTTATAACTACCGATAGAAGTTCTATCTGTAAGCTACCAGTAGCTTCCTTGTACTGGATAGGTACTACCTGTTAGCTACCGGTAGTTATTGCCTGCTGTACAGGTACTACCTGTTAGCTACCGATAGTTATTGCCTGCTGAATAGGTAATACCTGTTAACTACCGATAGTTATTGCCTGCTACCGGTAGGTTTTGTCCAAAATTTCATATTTCATCGGTTTTTCATTTCCAATCTATCTCAAACCTTCTCAAATCCATCTCAAACATGTATAATAACATTTTCTACATTATACATGAACCATACAAGTTCTATTACATGCTTTTACATAATTTACATGTCAAAACGACATTTAACCAAAGTTTTTACAAAACATGTTTCCAAAAGTCACAAACCGACTTTTCTTCACCCTAGAGGCCCTGAATGCGTATCATCCACTAGAATATGCCNCAAACATGTATAATAACATTTTCTACATTATACATGAACCATACAAGTTCTATTACATGCTTTTACATAATTTACATGTCAAAACGGCATTTAACCAAAGTTTTTACAAAACATGTTTCCAAAAGTCACAAACCGACTTTTCTTCACCCTGGAGGCCCTGAATGCGTATCATCCACTAGAATATGCCCCGTACCTGAAATATTTCCCGTATAGGGTGAGCCAATGCCCAGTAGAGTATTTCCTACAAGGGCTACTCCTCAACCTAAGTGCATATGCAATGTATTATACAGCAAAACACAACCAAAATCTATTCCAATGCAAGAATATGTAATCCATGTTGGAATTTACCATGGAACTTACCATGTCATGTCATGAATGAAATGAGATTCACTCCCGCATTTTATTCCCAAGCCTTCACCGGCTCCTCAACACATGCAAATGTCAATGCATATAAAACTGAGCCCTTCTAGCTCCCGTTACTTATATAATCCTCTAAATGACTATTTAAAATTTTCGGGGTCTTTCTTTCGGGTGGATATTTAAGACTTACACCAACAGCACCCAACCGACACGGAATTTATGGACTTTCACCAACGGTTCTGTGTACGCCGACACACTTCTTGGGCTCTTATACCAATGGAGTGCGTATCCAATCACCGGGCCTCTCACCGACGGATAGTCTAGCCTTTCTTGCTACCCCGACCCAATTTTCCATGCATGCAATCATGCGACTCAGTAGAATCTTCAATTACACTTTCCCGAGCCCACCATCAACCACTATATGTGGTGTTTGATTAAACCATACACCACACATACCCACACTCATGCCTAAGCCCATGAATGCGATGTTATAGTATGCCCAATATGTAATGGATGTCAAATGAGCAATTTAACCATATATCCACATATTCCATGGCAATTCATATCATAAGCATATAAATCTCATGAATCATTTCAATGTCAATATATCAATGAGCACATATTAACAATTCTTTCCAACACATTTTCTAAGTATGTTATACATCATCATGTCATAACAACTTAATCCAAATAGGGANTATCATAAGCATATAAATCTCATGAATCATTTCAATGTCAATATATCAATGAGCACATATTAACAATTCTTTCCAACACATTTTCTAAGTATGTTATACATCATCATGTCATAACAACTTAATCCACATAGGGATTTTGGCAAACACTTTCAAGGCAACAATTCATGTTATCACACAAGAATTTTCACCTCATTCACAAAGCATAATATAAACATATAGTGTGCCCAAAATATCAAATTCCAAGGAAATCACACAAGTACATTCCTTATACCAAACTTAGCTAGGAATTGGTCTAGGCCAAACTCTATGCCCATTTCCTCATTTTCATAATCATAGTCAATGACCTAGGTTATTCTATACCCTTACCTCATTCCAAATACACCCTAGGTAAGAAAGTGAACCAAAGTAGGAGAAACCCTACCTCTTGAAGCGTAAATCGATGTTGTGAAGTTCCAAGAACCCGAAAAAAATCTTGAATTCCCACTTCTCCAAAATCTCATTTTTCAACCTTCAGTGAAACTCGTCGTTTTTGGTGTGGTCGCGTAGCCCTTGGCGAGGAGAGCAACTTTTTCTCTTGGCCCGAGTGAATCTGAAGCCCGTGGAGTCGTAGATCGTAGAGAGAAATGGAGAGCTCCTTTTTCCCTCTCTTCCCCACTCACGTTAAATAGCTAAAGAAAGTGTGGAAGAAATCAGATTTCCCCCCTTTTTATACCCTCCATTTACTTGGCTCACATTGTGCCATACGACCTCTTTTTTCCAGGTCCGTTTTTGTCCTGAAACGTCTTAATTTTGACCCGGATCAAGTTCAAAATATTTTTAATTTAACTTGTCATAAATTATTTTTTAAATTTTAAAATTTTATCAAAAATTCCATTTTTGGATCACTCGAGACTCAACCGCCTCGTAAAACGTAAAAAATATGACTATCTCAGAATTCGATGAAATTTGACGTGGTATCTAGATTTCGCAAGACGAATCCAACGGTGAGATCCGTTTTGTCATCCGAGATCTAAAAAAAATTAGATTTTCAACCAGTANATGACTATCTCAGAATTCGATGAAATTTGACGTGGTAACTAGATTTCGCAAGACGAATCCAACGGTGAGATCCGTTTTGTCATCCGAGATCTAAAAAAATTTAGATTTTCAACCAGTACTGTAACGATAAAATTACCATTTTGCCCTTACTTACAAAAGTTTAAAATTGACATTACAGCTCGATTTCGCGATGCGAATTCAACAGTGAAGTCCGTTGTTCCATCTGAGCTCTATAAAAATATTGTTTTAAACCTGCATAATAGTGGTAAATTATCATTTTGCACTTTTTCGAAAAGGTTTAAATTTACCTGAATTTTTACATTCTTCCCCCCTTAAAAAAATTTTGTCCCCAAAATTCACACACACATGTACATACAATTACATGCATATGGAACAATCATATAACACAAATGACTAGAAGGGTGTACCTTCATCCTCAAATAAGAAAGGATAATTGGTACGGATAGTGTCCTAGCGCTCCCATGTCGCCTCTTCCACTCCTCGGTGCTACTACAGCACCTCTACTAGTCGCACGATTTTGGTTTGCAAAACTTGCTCCCGGCTATCCATGATGCGCACCGGTCCTTCCTCGAAGGTTCCATCAGCATCAACAACAAGCTCTCCCTAATCCACCACATGAGTCGAATTCGGGGTGTATTTTCGGAGTATAAAGACATGGAACACTGCATGAACACCCGGTAGCTTTGACGGTAACACCAACCAGTAAGCAACTGTACCAACCCTCTCAAGAACCTCGGAGGGCCCGATATACCTCGGCGACAGCTTTCCCCGCTTATCAAATCGGACCACTCCTCTCTTAGGCATCACCTTCAAGAAGCCATGATCTCCCACCTCAAACTCTAGGAGTCGTCGTCGTCTATCGGCGTAGCTCTTCTACAAGCTCTGAGCTGTGAAAAGACGTTTTCAAATCAAATCCACCTACTTCGAGGTGTCTCTAATCAAATCCACTCAGCTACCTCCATAGGCTGGAGTAATCCCGCTAGTCTCTGGTGCTCAGCCTTAACCTACTGACACGTGAGACATCGTCTGATGAAGTCCCCAACGTCTCTCTTCATCACACTCCAATAATACTGGCGATGAAGANATGCTCCCACTTCCACTCAGCTACCTCCAAAGGTTGGAGTAATCCCGCTAGTCTCTGGTGCTCAGCCTTAACCTACTGACACGTGAGACATCGGCTAACGAAATTCCCAAAATCTTTCTTCATCCTGCTCCAATAATACTAGNCTTTCAAATCAAATCCACCTACTTCGAGGTGTCTCTAATCAAATCCACTCAGCTACCTCCATAGGCTGGAGTAATCCCGCTAGTCTCTGGTGCTCAGCCTTAATCTACTGACACGTGAGACATCGTCTGATGAAGTCCCCAACGTCTCTCTTCATCACACTCCAATAATACTGGCGATGAAGATCATGGTACATTTTCGTGCCACTTGGATGTACAGCAAATCAGGAACAATAGAACTTGCTGAGAATCTCCTCTCTGAGCTCCACACACTAGGAAACCACAATTCTCCCCCTGAATCGAAGACTACCATCCGAGTGAATGGTCTAGCCCTCGTTACTGGAACCTGTCTGCACTCCGTCCTTGAAGGATGATAACTCTACATCCAGCCCCTAGGACTCAATCACCCTGCTAAGTGGGGAAGGTGTAGCCACCAAGCTCTCTAAAGCATCCTGAGTCTAACCCATGTATCGTAGCCTGAGCTATCCCACAGTCTCAAGCATATGCCACTCCCGGGAAGCCACACTAGCCAAGACTCTTCGTGACTTCTGACTGAGTGCATCAGCCACCACATTTGCCTTACCGGGATGGTAATGTAAAGTGAAGTCATAGTCCTCTAGGAACTCCATCCACCTGTGTTACCTCATGTTGAGGTTCTGCTTTGTAAAGATGTATTTTAGACTTTTGTGGTCTGAAAATACCTCAAATTGCTCACCATATCAGTAGTGGCGTCAAGCCTTCAAGGCAAAGACAATGGCCGCCAACTCCATGTCGTGTGTAGGATAATTCTGCTTGTGATTCTTTAACTGCTGAGAACCATAAGCTACCACCCTCCCGGACTGCATCAAAACGCATCCAAGTCCGTCCTTTGAGGCATCACAATACACTATGTACCTCTGTCCCCTTTTTGGAACTATCAGAATAGAAGCTGAAGTAAGCCTCCTCTTTAATTCCTGGAATGTATTCTCGCAAGAATTANCTCTGTCCCCTTTTTGGAACTATCAGAATAGAAGCTGAAGTAAGCCTCCTCTTTAACTCCTGGAATGTCTTCTCGCAAGAATCATTCCACTCAAACTTGACCTCCTTCCGAGTCAATCTTGTCATAAGCGCAGCTAATCGGGAGAAGTCCTCGATGAATTTTTGATAATACCCTGCCAATCCTAAGAAACTATGGATCTCGAAGACTGACTTCGGCCTCTCCCAATTCATAACCGCCTCAACCTTCTCCGGGTCCATGGATACACCCAAAGTCAATACCACATGGCCCAAAAATTTCACCTCCGTAAGCCAAAATTCATACTTGTTGAACTTGGCGTACAATTGGTGGTCTCTCAAGGTTTGAGGAACAACCCTCAAATGACCCTCATGCTCCTCCTCAAACTTGGAGTAGATTAAGATGTCGTCAACAAATACCACAATGAACTAATCAAGGTAGAGTTGAAACACCATATGCATGAGATCCATGAATTCCTCTGGAGCATTCATCAATCGAAAGGCATGACTGTGAACTCAAAATACCCGTACCGCGTTCTGAATGTTGTCTTAGGGATATCCTCCTCCCTAACCCTCAACTGATGGTAACCAGTACAAAGATCTATCTTGGAGTAGACCCGTGCCCCTCTTAGTTAATCAAACAAATCATCGATCCTCGGCAAAGGGTACCTATTTTTGATAGTGACCCGGTTTAACTATCGATAGTCGATGCATAATCTAAGAGTCTTATCTTTCTTCTTGGCAAACAACACCAGCGCCCCAAGGTGAAGTGCTCGGTCTAATGAAGTCCCTGTCCAACAATTCTTGCAATTAGACCTTGAGTTCTTGCATCTCAATCGGTGTCATCCTATGTGGAGTCATAGAGATAGGCGATGAACCAGAATGCAATTTAATGGCGAAGTCTACATCCCTATATGGAGGCAATCCCGGTAATTCATCTGAAAAAATATCCTCATATTCACACACCACCCGAGATAGACCCAACTCTTATCTTGCCTCGTCCTCTAAGGTAAGGCTAGCAAGTCAACCCATTAACTGCCCGTGCTAACAGGAATCATACACGACTTGGGGTAAAGCATCTTGTTTTTTCCCTTGGAACTTGAAACAAACACCATCAGACATATAAGCAGTGACCCTCTTCCGATCACAATCGATGACAACCCGATGTGCCGCCAACCAATCCATCCTAAGGATAACATCAAACTCGGACATGTCTATGACCCTAAGGTCCACAGTGAGTAGAATTCTCGAGATCTCTAGCTCACAATGCCAACATATCTAGTCCACCCTCACCCTAGCTCCTAGGGGAGAACTCACATGCAATGGCTTTTCCAAGGTCTCAACCTCTAAGCCCAAGTCTTTTGACATAAGATGCAACAATAAATAAATGCGATGCACTAGAATCAAATAACACTCTGGCCTATAAGTGAGAGAGTAGGAATGTACCCTGTATCACCGACTGATCTGTCGGCTTAGTCTGTGGCATAATAGCGTAAACACACCCTTGGGTCCTTGACGTCCTGGCCTATAAGCCCTGGCCTCGGCCTCAACCCATGCCCTGACTCATCTGCCTTGCTTGCAGAGTCCCCGCACGTGAAGTAGTAGGAGCCTGAGTAGCACCCTGAATCTGGTACTGGCTCCCCTAGCCCATGGTGGGGAAGTAAGGAGCAAGGTATGTCTATGGTTGTCCCACCGAAGATTGGGACTAAGGTGTCCCATAGTTCTAGGATCCTTGCCTTTGGGGGCAATCCCATTTCATATGACCCCGCTGGTAGCAATGAAAACATGCTCGTGAGCCTACCTGGCTGGGAGCCCTGAAGTGTCTCCCGCCTTGAGAGGATTAACCCTAGCCTTGGCCTTGATGACTGCGGCCCTGTCCTTACTGTCCTTGAGGAGTAAAAGTCCTCTGTCGCTTCCCCGAACTAGAAGAAGAGGATTGACCCTCCTTCTTCTTATCTTTAACACCCGCTTCCCGGCTGTTCCGTGCATTCTCTACCTTTCTCTCAATGGCCATAGCAGTTGCGACCATTGAGTCCAAGTCTTGTAGAAGAAGACCCACGATTTTACCCTGGATGGACAACTTCAAGCCATCCTCGAACTTCCTCACCTTGGCCATGTCTGTGGCCACATAATCGTCGGTAAAACGTGTTAATTCCGTGAACTTAGCTGCATATTCCATCATCGTCATCGTGCCTTGTCTTAAATATAAGAACTCCCGAGNAACTTCCTCACCTTGGCCATGTCTGTGGCCACATAATCGTCGGTAAAACGTGTTAATTTCGTGAACTTAGCTGCATATTCCATCACCGTCATCGTGCCTTGTCTTAAATATAAGAACTCCCGGGCCTTTGCATGTCTAGTAGTCGCCAAAAAATACTTTCCCATGAAAAGTTCTTTGAACTCAACCCATGACATTATCTCCAAGTTCTTGGAGGTCTTGACCCAATCCCACCATACTTGGGATTCTCCCTTCTAGCTAAAAGGTAGCTAGGGTTATCTTCGTGGCATCGGAAGTAATCTCCATTTCCCGCAAGATCTTGTGCACTTGCCGGAACCAATGGTCAGCCACCATAGGTCCGCCCCTCCCATGAAAATCGGAGGCTGATGAGCTTTGAACTTTTGAAGGTGATTTGTGCCTCCTTGGCTCCCACTTGCACTAGCATGTGCAAGGGTAACCGTTGCCGCACCAATAGCCTCCACAAAGACTTGTTGGTCAAAGGCCAGTGGGGGTTGGTTGTTCCACCCACCGCCTCGGCGTTCTCTTTCTCGATTTGTCATCTACACACATGTCAAATAGCAATCGAACACTCACATTGTGTCCCAAGATAGGGATCAATTTTTAAATTTGGAGATTTTTCTCCTTGTTTCACTAGTAGTGCATATGCCACCTACTAACAGACATTTATACATTGAACTATACCATTCATCCCTTTTTTCGAAACCCTAGGTTATGTTTTCTAACCCTAGTGTTTACCTTTTTTTTTCCACATACATATTTACCATGTATATCATTCACATAATCACATAGCACGTAATCATATAGCAAAATGTAGGCACATAAGATGAAATGTACAATGCATGCAATGGTCTAGACCCAATGCCCATCAAGCCATAGGTAATCANAAAATGTAGGCACATAAGATGAAATGTACAATGCATGCAATGGTCTAGACCCAATGTCCATCAAGCCATAGGTAATTANATAATCACATAGCACGTAATCATATAGCAAAATGTAGGCACATAAGATGAAATGTACAATGCATGCAATGGTCTAGACCCAATGCCCATCAAGCCATAGGTAATCACATATCTATGCTCTGATACTAAGCTGAGACGCCCTAAAATCCGGGGTGCCCTTTATTAACCGTTGATAACCCATCAACCTGCGGAAATACCTGTGATTGTCACATGATCCGACACCACGTCAATAGTCTCCCAATTGCCGGGATTATAACTCACATGTGAAACCCGTATATTTTTTATCATTTAATCTAACCATGGACTAATGTACCCCATTTCATTCTTCATTATAGTTCATTTGCATTATAGGGACTAAAGGATACCTAGCCCAAAGTCCTAGGAAAAAGATTTTTTTAAAAAAAATTCATAAGTTTGGGAAAGTGTACCGGTACGATTTTCTTTCNTGCACTACCAACATCATGCTTAATTGTAATGAATGCCAATGAGCCAAAATTTAACCACACATCTCAACATGTGTCATGTCAATTTATATCACATGCATATAATCACCAAAATTCATTATCATGTTATTACATCANTCTGGACCAGATTGTATCGGTACACTTTGCCCAGTTTTGCCTTTTTCACCTGTTTTCAANTCTGGACCAGATTGTATCGGTACACTTTGCCCAGTTTTGCCTTTTTCACCTGTTTTTGACTTCCAATCCAATTTAAACCTTTCCAAATTCATCCCAAACATACTTAACCATGTTTTTCACATACAAGTGAAAATATACAAGGTCTATTACAAAATGTTCCATACATTTACATGTCAAATGGAATTTTACCAAAAGTTTTACAAAAACTTCTTTTCAAAAGCCACAACCCGACTTTTCTTCAACGTTGAGGCCCCGAATGCGAGTCCTCCACCGATACGAACCCCGCACCTGAAATGTGTTCCCGTATAGGGTGAGCCAACGCCCAGTAGAATGTTTCCTACAAAGGCTACTCCCCAACCAAGTGCATATGGAAAGAGTGCATGCAACAACTCATAATCACATAACCATTCCAATCAAGAATATACATGTTTCATGTTGGAATCTACCATATCATGCCATGAATGAAATGAGATTCACTCACACACATCAACCCGAGCCCACTCCGGCTCTCACCACACTATGCAATGCAAGTGTAAACCCTGGTCATTAATGAAATACATTCAATGATCATCTTTGAAAATACAAACCATGTGTTTATAAAACCATTTCATTCTTTTGGATGTTTCCCATCAAATGAATACCTTATATTACAAAATTATGTGTCTTTGTTGGATAGCGGACTTTTGGTGTCGCACCGCTGGCTCCGCATGCCGATACACTTTTTGGATTTGCACCGTTGGAATGTATGAACCAATAACTGGGTTTTTCACCCCAGGAAGTGTCTAGCCCTTCTTGCTATACCCGACACACGTTTTTCATACCGTGCAACCGTGTGACTCTATTAAACCTTGGTCCAACGGTACTGAGCCCACTTATCACCCACCTATGTGGTGTTTGATATCAACCATGCACTCACACTCATGAAATGCGATGTATTCTCAGTGCATATGCAATGTAATGAACCATTGCACTACCAACATCATGCTTAATTGTAATGAATGTCAATGAGCCAAAATTTAACCACACATCTCAACATGTGTCATGGCAATTTATATCACATGCATATAATCACCAAAATTCATTATCATGTTATTACATTANATTTACATGTCAAATGGAATTTTACCAAAAGTTTTACAAAAACTTCTTTTCAAAAGCCACAACCCGACTTTTCTTCAACGTTGAGGCCCCGAATGCGAGTCCTCCACCGATACGAACCCCGCACCTGAAATGTGTTCCCGTATAGGGTGAGCCAACGCCCAGTAGAATGTTTCCTACAAAGGCTACTCCCCAACCAAGTGCATATGGAAAGAGTGCATGCAACAACTCATAATCACATAACCATTCCAATCAAGAATATACATGTTTCATGTTGGAATCTACCATATCATGCCATGAATGAAATGAGATTCACTCACACACATCAACCCGAGCCCACTCCGGCTCTCACCACACTATGCAATGCAAGTGTAAACCCTGGTCATTAATGAAATACATTCAATGATCATCTTTGAAAATACAAACCATGTGTTTATAAAACCATTTCATTCTTTTGGATGTTTCCCATCAAATGAATACCTTATATTACAAAATTATGTGTCTTTGTTGGATAGCGGACTTTTGGTGTCGCACCGCTGGCTCCGCATGCCGATACACTTTTTGGATTTGCACCGTTGGAATGTATGAACCAATAACTGGGTTTTTCACCCCAGGAAGTGTCTAGCCCTTCTTGCTATACCCGACACACGTTTTTCATACCGTGCAACCGTGTGACTCTATTAAACCTTGGTCCAACGGTACTGAGCCCACTTATCACCCACCTATGTGGTGTTTGATATCAACCATGCACTCACACTCATGAAATGCGATGTATTCTCAGTGCATATGCAATGTAATGAACCATTGCACTACCAACATCATGCTTAATTGTAATGAATGTCAATGAGCCAAAATTTAACCACACATCTCAACATGTGTCATGGCAATTTATATCACATGCATATAATCACCAAAATTCATTATCATGTTATTACATCAACATTTATATACTCAACACAAATCTCAAGTATGGCATTACACAATCTCATGCCAATCACACTTAGTCACAAAGCATAATATAAACATGTAACATGCCCACATAAACTAATTTTCAAGGGATTACACAAGTAACTCCCACATATCAAATTCAACCTAGAAGTTGGCCTAAGCCATTTCTACACCCTTTTTCCTCATTTGCATAACTATAAACAAGTGGTATACATATTCTAAATACCCACCCCCTTCCATATGCACCCTAGTTAAGAAATGAACCAAGGTAGGAAAACCCTTACCTCTTAGAACGTAAAACGAAGTGGTAGAACTTCATGAACACCAACCAAAGCTCCAAAACTTGATTTTCCCAAAATCTCCTCTTTGGGTCTTTGGTGAAATCCATTGTTCATNTAAGAAATGAACCAAGGTAGGAAAACCCTTACCTCTTAGAACGTAAAACGAAGTGGCAGAACTTCATGAACACCAACCAAAGCTCCAAAACTTGATTTTCCCAAAATCTCCTCTTTGGGTCTTTGGTGAAATCCATTGTTCTTGGTACGTACGCATAGCTCTCGTCGTGTAGACCAACTTTAGTTCTTGGTCCGAAGGGTTCTGACCGACGGAACTCCATGGATCTCAAAAGAAAGGTAGAAAAAATGGATTTCTCTCTTCTCTCTCTTTTCTCTCTTCAATGCCTGAATCAGCCAGTCAATGGGTGAGCAAAATGTCATATTTTTCAGATATTAAACCCTATTTATACTTTTTAATTACGCGGTCCACATTGTCCCGCACGTTTATCACTTTCGGGTTCGTTTTTAACCCGAAACGACTTAATTAAATTTCGATTGCAGTTCAAATTAATTTTATTTGAAATTTTATTCAATTATAAGGAAATTTAATAATTTTTATTTTTGGGGACGTTTAAAAGTCTANCGACTTAATTAAATTTCGATTGCAGTTCAAATTAATTTTATTTGAAATTTTATTCATTTATAAGGAAATTTAATAATTTTTATTTTTGGGGACGTTTAAAAGTCCATTCGTCACACAGTCGTCTCGTAAATCGTGTAAAATTCGCCTATCTCGAAATTCGACGAAAATTGACATGGCAACTCGATTTTGCGATGTGAATCCAATGGTGAAGTCCATTGTTCCATCCAAGCTCTATAAAAATATACATTTTAAACCCGCATAATAGTGGCAATTTACCATTTTGCCTTTTTTCGAAAAAAGTTTAAATTTACCCAGGTTTTTATATCTCTACTTTCATGGTGATTAGAAAATAATAAATTAAATTTTGGACAGATTAATTGAAGTTTATAGGTATCTTCTCTGGAAAAATTCACGAGACAACACTCGTCTACTAGGGGTTGAACGACTTGTTGATTAGGCTAAATGCAATTGTGTTACCTACGAAAGTGGTTCTGTAATTTTAATTTTAATTTAATTTTTGCATTTATTATATAGTTAAATGTGCTTTAAATTCCTTTGCATTGTATATGTTCCTTTGTGAAATAAATTGCATTGCATATACTTTAGAATTTTTGGCACCTATGGAATGTGATTAAAGACTTCACTGGGTATATTTTTGAGTTTTAAGATTTAGATTTTTAGTTAGTTTGATTTAATTCTGTGAAAATATTAAAAATTAAAAAAAAATTGAAATTTTGTGTTGAGCTACTGGTTCGACCTGTTTCGTGATCTGCTTTATATCATACACCCAAGTATAAGTGGTCGAATTGTAGTTTTCTCAGTTTAAGTCTAAGATCATTCCCACGAAGAGTTTTAATAATTGGAATTTAAAATAAGAACATTGAAGCTATTGTTAAAGTAGTATGACATAACATAGCTTGTGATATGAGCTTAAATTGATAACTAAACTGAGTAAATAAAATCCGTAGGTAAATTGTTAAAAGACACTAATATGAAAGGTACCCTTCAGTTTAAGGATCTCATATGCTTTATGTTGGTTAAGTACTGTAAAAGCTACCTTACAACAATTAACTCCTAGGTTACTGGAAAGTCAACCGGTAAGTCTGATGTATATTAAACCATAACACAACAAGTGTTTAGGTTAGTTGGTGGTATATGCAACAATTGACTAATTCAAGTAAACTAGAAGGTCAAGCCATTCAGAAGGAATCTGAAATTACTCAATTGGTAGTTTTATGTATCAGTTAAACAATCCTAGTGAGCCAGAAGGTCAAGCCATTCAGGAGGATTACTTAGGCTTTTCATCTGACAACTTTATACCATGCAACAGTTAAACATCCTTAGTGTACCAGAAGGTCATGCCATTCAAATGGAACACTTTAGATATTCCACTGGCAGGTTGATGATTCATTGATAACATAATTTCGGATTACGTATTGAACTAAAAGCATTGGCTATGTCGAGACTTAACCTGTCTATAACCAATCAATCGACTATTATGTAACAACCAATTACATACATTACTGTATCATGCATGAAGTACATAATAGTAGATAGTATGGTATAGAATATTAAGTACTTTTCGGTGTTCATAACAATGAGCATATTATAAATATAATCATCCATCAGTTAAGGGAGGTATATATACATATCAATAAAGCATAATAAAACATCGGCATTTTCATAATTTAACCAATAATATACATATGTTTACCCCTCACTTAAGGGTGTAATTAAACCACTCACACTCCATTGCTATAAACAAGCAAGAAGTGCAGGTAAGTTTCATTATAATACTAAATAAAATACAGACACTGACACTCATTTCCCAAGAATAATTGAAATACAACCACCCTTAATATTAGTTTAGACACAAAAGGTGGCCGAAGTTCAATTCTCCAAGTAGAAAGGCATAACAGAAAGGTAACAATAACAGAATTCTGGTTGGAAAGTAGGTTAGACAGGATCTCCCCTTGGATTCTTGAATTTCTCCCTGAATTTCTCTTTCTTTTTCTCTTCTTTGGATCCTCCCTGGAGCTCCCCCTCTTCAACCATCCGAAAATGAAGGTTGCAAAGCCTATTATAGGCAAAGTAGAAGTTATTGGTGTAAGGATAACCCCGAACCGCCTAAGACAACCGGTCGGATGCCACCACCACCATCCGGACAGTGCTAGTTTGCTGGAATGTGGTGGTAGTTCCACAGTGTCCTTGCATGTTCTATATTGATATTACATTTACACCCCTGCTGGTTCATAGCTTTGACAGATTACTCCACTTTCTTTGTGTACATAAACCCTAAAATTTCAGGCATTACACACATAAAACCCTGATTTACGCACTAACCCTAATTTATAGTTTTTAACTATTTTATCTTACAAAATTTACTTATTTAATTATTTTAATGTAAATACTAATTAGGGTTAATCACACTCCCCACCCTAAACTTTACTAGTCCCTAGTAAATGAAAATAAAATAAAAATAAAATCATTTTCGTCGATTTTCACGATTGTATTTAGCATATGCAATAAGCCGTTAAACCCCTAGGTGATCCCTAATGTACGAGTTTTGTCTCATGAAGATTTTCAGTGAAGCTACCTATAAACTTCAATAATTAGGATTTCATATTTCATACTTTTTACAAATAAAATTAAATCAATATTCCTTTGTATTACTAGAATACATTCTTTTTCTGATCACTATAAGAGTAACACATGTTAGTTGTAATATTATCCACATATTTTTATACAAACTTGTGTGTGTGCAATGATTTCTTTATCTCAAAAATCACTTAGAAAATATTACCATCTTTCATGGTAGTCTTGATGTCAATCCTCCCCTACAATATACTCGGCAAAGAATGCATATGTTATAGTGACTATTCACTCAGTAATTACATGTGATTAGAATATTGTTAACAAAGTAAATAATTTCACATGTAATAAATCAAAAGAGCGGTTATTTGAATAGAATTGGAATTTGACATAATCTCATGAAAGGATATTAACACTGCATTAAACATATTATTAACATTCTCCCTTTTCGGATTGATAAGATTAATACACATGCATGACCTCGGGAATCAAAAAAGACTTTCTTAGGGTTGAAATGTGGCCATTGGTGTAGGGTTTAAGAAACGACATCAATGGAATTCAAAAGCTATCTTTTCTACATATTGTGGCACACATCTTCATAGTTTTCTAAGACTTTCACATTCTTTTATTTCATTTTTTCCATTTTTTCACTTTCTTGGCTCTTTTCTTTATTTCTTTCTTTTTTTCTTTAAATTATTTTCATAGATTTTTCTTTTCTTTGAACAATAATCACCCTTTTCTTTTCTTTACTCTTTTCTACCTTGTCTTCATTTTGTGCTTTTTCTGTATCATACTGATTTAGAAGAGGGTGCAAGAAAATTAGATAGCAAAGGTAGGTTTAATATATATTTTCTTGTGGCTTAGGTATTTTTTGGGTTTCATGAAAATAATTTATACTCTTTTAGGCTCAATCATGGCTAAATGATGATATAATTTTGTAAAAGAAATGGTCAAGGCTCAAAATTAATCAAAAATGGCCTAAGATCATTTTCCAATAAACTTGCATAATTCCTAAGTAAAAATTTTAAGGATAATGCTAATAATACAATTTAATGAGTGCTAATCAAAACAATACTAATGAGATTATTCAAAAANAATCAAAAATGGCCTAAGATCATTTTCCAATAAACTTGCATAATTCCTAAGTAAAATTTTAAGGATAATGCTAATAATACAATTTAATGAGTGCTAATCAAAACAATACTAATGAGATTATTCAAAAAAAATTTACCGTTGAATTGAAGATTCTTATTTGAATAGATGTAGAATATCTCTCCAAGAAAGATTGACTCAAATTTTGCAATTGGTTTTACGTCTCCACTATATATGCAAAGAGTGTAATATTTCACAAGGTTTCCAAAATAAAGAAATCTATTTGTGCTCAATATAATAAGTTTAAACAAAAATATTAAGATAATATACAACTAAAATATAAAACTTTCGCGTGATCAGATTAAGATTATCCTTGCAAAGTATGGGAATAATAACCTAATTCAACTATGAATTATATGAAATAATCCATCTAACTTAAAAACATTAGTTCCACATTAACTAACAAAAATAAACTTACTACCAAAAACAAGTTCAAAACATAAAGTAAATTCAAGTGCATAAATAAGAGATATCAAAGGTCTGTAGAATCTCCAGTGTCTCTAATCAAGAGGTAGATGAGCCTCCACCAAAATGCTGTCAGAGTAGCCTCAATAGTTCAGCCTAATTTTGCTCATAATCAGTCATACGTTGATTGATCTGGGTGATGCTGGTCCCAAGCTGGGTAACAGTGGTTTCCAATCCTAGCAAGATTTGTCTGTCAATCCTATCATCCACTGGTATGTACGACTGATCTTCTTGTGGTAGAGGCTGCTCTAGTGGGAAAAATTCTTTAGGTCCTTGAAATGGCCCCAATTATGGTGCTAGTGGTACTTTAGATTGTTCCTCGGGTTGAACTCCATGGCTTTTCTCAAAGAATTCTTGTCTAATGGTGCAAACTGCTACATTGTTTTCCACCAAGGATCTGTAATCACTCTCATGTCTCTGCATAACTGGGAAACTAAAATAGCANTTCCTCGGGTTGAACTCCATGGCTTTTCTCAAAGAATTCTTGTCTAATGGTGCAAAATGCTACATTGTTTTCCACCAAGGATCTGTAATCACTCTCATGTCTCTGCATAACTGGGAAACTAAAATAGCATATGGGAGTGAGGATTTCTTTCCTTGTACAATAATCAAAATTTGATCCATAATAAGGTTTGGAAGATCAATAGTCTTTCCCATTCCAAAGGCATATAGGAAGTAGGTTTGCTCAATATATATTTGATTTTTTTGGGTTCAAGGTAACAGATTATTTACTATAATCAAATTCAAAATTCAGTACTTGTCCATTAAATCCCCGTACTTTATATATTTGTGTGGCCTCCCCCATACATAATCTGGATTACCCATCAATTCTATCCCTACATTGGTCAAATCAGGCACTTGTGTGTAAGGGTATTGCGGGTTGGGATGTCTTTGCATAGGTTGAAAAATGTCGGCTATAGTAGCTGGTGTAACTTGAAACGCTTTACCCATAAAAAACACATGAAGTTTTCTTTCCCTAGTTATTTGTGCATTTCAATAAAATTCACGAACCAAACAATCATAAGCAGGAGCAACAAACCTAACATAATCTAGCCATCCATGTGCATAAGAATTTGTCTAACTCCTATATTTTCAAAATCTTCATAAAGTACTAGCCTTTCAAAAATAATAGTTTTAGACATGAAATAAGTATCATACCAGATTTGTTGTTCAACATCCTTAAATACCGTAGCATTGTAGACATTTCCTGGCTGAGGTTGTTGCAGAGGTGCTTCGAGTTGCGAAGGTTGATCCCTTCTTGCTCGACTCAAAGAACCTCTAGGTCTTTGCCTTGGATTCATCTTTTCACTAATTTCTCTCTAAATACTTGCTTTCAATTGATTTTAATTAGTAGAAACCTTGAAATGGCACGGGTAAGTGAATAATAGGAGAAAATTTGAAAAAAAATGGTTGAATTTAGCAGATTTGAGAAGAAAATGCAGAGGAACAACTCTATTTTCGTATTTCAGGTTGCGACAGAATTGAAACTGATTGGTTTTTTCATGTTTTTGGTTACTTATATAAGCACTACCGTCCGAACGCCATCACCACCTTCCGGACGGTGCTGCTACACTGGATATTGCATTGCACTGCAGGCTGCTAACTGCTAACGTTCTGCCTTCTTCAGTCTCCTGCNATTTGAAAAAAAATGGTTGAATTTAGCAGATTTGAGAAGAAAATGCAGAGGAACAACTCTATTTTCGTATTTCAGGTTGCGACAAAATTGAAACTGATTGGTTTTTTCATGTTGCTGGTTACTTATATAAGCACTACCGTCCGAACGCCATCACCACCTTCCGGACGGTGCTGCTACACTGGATTTTGCATTGCACTGCAGGCTGCTAACTGCTAACGTTCTGCCTTCTTCAGTCTCCTACAGTTACAAATTTAATTATAACTTTACATATTCTACATAACTTGCTAACTACTCTTTTTTTTTCAAAAAATTGGTTTTAATAATTATTTATTATTTGCTCATTTTCCTAATTAATCTATAGCTATTTATGTTTTTGTATCATTCTCAAAATTATACATCATTTGATCACACCTAATCATAATTATAATCTTCCAGATCAACAACACCAATNCCTTCTTCAGTCTCCTACAGTTACAAATTTAATTATAACTTTACATATTCTACATAACTTGCTAACTACTCTTTTTTTTTCAAAAAATTGGTTTTAATAATTATTTATTATTTGCTCATTTTCCTAATTAATCTATAGCTATTTATGTTTTTGTACCATTCTCAAAATTATACATCATTTGATCACACCTAATCATAATTATAATCTTCCAGATCAACAACACCAATGACATAGTTAGTTTCACTTCTCATGTATCTTAACAACAAAGAAGTAGAATAAGATGGTGTCTCAGGATATTCCTTACTCTGCCCATACCTAATCCACTTGAAACGATCTAACACTCGTCCTGAAATTGATTCCGCACACTGATTATATTGTCTCAAATGCATTAAACGATCACACCTCACACAACCACCGAGATGATTTGCTCGTCGGTATTTTGCAAATGAACTTTTTCTGCACAAGGGTTTTTCTTGACTTTCAAAGATTTCTAAATTTCTAACAACTCTAGCTTTTGCCATGATCAACGAATGTATGTCGTTTGAAAAAAGGCATAGTAAAATTAAACTTAATCAAAACAGTTTCCCATCCATTTTATAATTATTTTTTGAAAACTTTTAAAAACGACTCAAAAAATTGACTCACTATCCGGTTCTTTTACGTCTGTCAGTCACAACGAAGAATTTAAATGACAAAGACACAAATATAAGTACTATCCTTCCCCCAACTTAATTAAAAATGGTCCACAATGTATAAAATAGTGAAAATATAGAAATGGTAATGTAGTGTGGAAGGTAAAACAAGTCATAATATAAAACCTAATCTATAAAAAAAAACAAATTACTATTTATAATCAAACAACAATATAAATTTTTCAAAACACATAGACTGGCTCTAACTGCTGTATAAAAGTTACACCTTGACTAAATCCATCATAATAGGGTTTAATCCTTTGACCATTTACTTTGAAAATATTTCCAGTTAATGGATTCTCAATTTTTATTGCCCCATAATCAAAAACTTACTTGACAATGTAATGACCTATCCATCTAGATCTTAATTTTCCAAGAAATAGACAAAGCTTTGAATTATATAACAAAACTTTCTGAGAAGGTTCAAAAGACTTTTGCATGATATTTTTATCATGAAATTTTTTTGTTCTAAACTAAGCAATCTTTGCATTTTCATAAGCTTCATTTCTTAATTCTTCCAATTCATTAATTTGAAGTTTATGAGATACTCCAACTTTATTGATATCAAATTTATCATTTTAATTGCCCAATATGCTCGATGTTATAATTTTACAGGCAAGTGACATGGTTTACCAAAAACTAACTCATAAGGAGACATTCCTAAAATAGTTTTATATGCAATACAATAAGCTCAAAGCGCATCAGTTAGTCTCAAAAATCAATCCTTACGATCTGGATTTACTGTTTTTTTCTAAAATATATTTTATCTCTCTATTAGCTAATTCAGCTTGTCCACTTGTTTGTGAATGATACGAAGTGGATATTTTATGAGAAATCAAGTATTTTTTCATAAGATTTTCAAAAATTTTATTACAAAAATGTGATCCACCATCACTAATAATGGTTCGAAGAATTCCAAATTTGGAAAAAATATTTTATTTTAAAAACTTGACCTCTATTCTGTGATCATTATTTCTACATGGAATTGTCTCTACCCATTTAGAAATATAATCAACTACTACCAAAATTTACAGATATCCAAAGGATGGGGGAAATGGTCACATAAAATCTAAGCCCCAACAATAAAAAATTTCAACAATTAAAATAGGGTTTAAAGGCATCATATTTCTTTTTGAAATATTTCCTATTTTTTGGCATCTATCAAAATTTAAACAAAAAATATGTACGTCTGTAAAAAAAAGTTGGCCAATAAAATCCACACTGCAGAATTTTAGCAGCAGTTTTCTTTGAAGCAAAATGGCCTCCGCAAGCTTTAGAGTGACAAAACTGAATTACCTGACCAATTTCATGATTAGGTACACAACGTCTCATTATTTGATCTTTACAGTATTTAAACAAATAAGGATCTTCCTAGAAAAAATTACATACCTCACTTAAATACTTGTTTCGATCAGTTCAGGTATAATTAGAAAGAATAGTATCAGTAGCTAAATGATTGACTATATTTGCATACCATGGTACTTCTGTTATTGCAAAAAGTTGTTCATTTGAAAAAAATTTCTCTAATCGAAATTGGTTCTTCCTTTATATCATAATTTAGCCTTGATAAGTGATCTGCTGCCATATTTTCAACTCATTTCTTATCCTTAATGATAAGATCAAATACTTGAAGTAACAATATTCAACGTAAGAGACATGGTTTAACATCTTTCTTAGTAAGTAAGTATTTTAAAGCTGCGTTATCTGTAAATACAACAATTGATAATCCAACTAGATATGAACGAAATTTATCTCATGCAAACACAACAACAAACAATTCTTTCTCTATAGTAGAATAATTTATTTATGCATCATTTAGAGTTTTGCTCGCATAGTAAATAATATAGTTTTTTTATCTTTTCTTTGACCTAATACAGCTCCTACTGCATAATCACTAACATTACACATTAATTCAAAAGGTAAAAATCAATTAGGAGGTTGCATAATAGGTGCATAAATAAGCATGTTTTTCAATTTATCAAATGCTAATTGACATGCATTATTTCATTTAAATAATACATCATGACACAAAAGATTGCATATAGGCCTAGATATTAAACTGAAATTTTTAATAAATCTTCTATAAAATCCTTCACGACCTAGAAAAAATCGAATATCTTTTACAGTTTTAGGTGAAGGAAGATTGGCTATCAAATCAATTTTAGACTTATCAACTTCAATTCCTTTCTTAGAAACTACATGACCTAAAACAATATTTTATGTAACCATGAAATGACTTTTTTTTTAATTTAAAACAATGTTTGTTTCTTCACATCGAATAAGAACTTTTTCAAGATTTTCTAAATATAAATGAAATGAATCACCATATACCAAGAAATTGTCCATAAAAACTGCTAAATATCGTTCCACCATATCAGTAAATATACTTAACATGCAACGTTGAAAGGTAGCTGGAGCATTACATAATCTAAAAGGCATCCTTTTATAAGCAAAAGTACAAAAAGGACATGTATACGTGATTTTTTCTTGATCATCTATTGCAACTTCAATATGATTATAATCAGAATATCCATCTAAATAATAATAATATCTATGGCCGGTTATTCTTTCCAAAACTTGATCTAGAAAAGGCAATGAAAAATGATCTTTTCTGGTGAGGGAATTTAACTTTTGATAGTCAATATACACACACTAACCAGTGACTATACGCATAGGGACTAATTCATTTTCTTAATTTTTTATAACAATAACACTAGAATTCTTAAGGACTACCTGTGTAGGACTGACTCATTTACTATCAGATATAGGGAGGATAATATTAGCATCTAATAGTTTAAGTACTTCAGCGTGGACTACCTCTTTCAAGTGTGGATTCAATCTTTTTTACATCTGACGAGATGGTTTAGCATTTTCTTCTAAATGTATACAATGAATACATAGAAGTGGACTTATACCTTTTATATCTGTTATTGTCCATCCAATAACACTTTGATGATTTTTCAAAACTTTTACTGATTCTTTTTCTTGAATTACAGATAATTTTGAGGATATTATCACTAGATAGATTTCATCTTCCCCCAAAAAAACATATTTTAAATTAGTAGGGAAAGGTTTTAATTCTAGTTTAAAAACTTTGACATTAGATTCTATAGACTTAGGCAACAATTTTTCACATTTTGGATTCTATGCTGATATATCTTCATACTCATTATCAAGTATAGACTCTAATGTATATAATTTTTTTTTCATACAAGCATTTTCAAATAAAATTTAAGTTAACAAGTCAACACAATTTACTTCATGCAATTCTTCTTTTACTCTGGGTTGTTTTGCAATGTTGAAAATATTTAATTTCAAATTCATGTTTTCAAATGAAAGTTTTATGACTTCATTCCTACAATTTATCAATGCATTTGATGTAGCTAGGAATGGTCGACCAAAAATAACAGGTATATATGCAGATGCATAAAAAATTGGTTTTATATCTAAAACAATAAAATCTACTGAAAAATAGAATTGATCAACTTGGACAAGAAAATCCTCCACCATTCCTTGTGGAGTTTTTATAGATCAATTTGCTAATTGTAGTGTAACATTGGTAGGTTTTAACTCTTCCAACCCTAGTTGTGTATATACCGAATATGACATTAAATTAACACTGCCTCTAAGATCTAGCAGAGCTTGTTCAATTTGAAAATTTTCAATGATGCATGAGACTGTAGGATTACTCGGATCTTTGTACTTAAGAAGAGTGTTATTCTATATTATAGCACTAACTTGTTCAGTTAGAAATGCGTTCTTTTGTACAATGGTTTTTCTTTTTACCGTGCACAGATCTTTCAAAAACTTGGCGTAAGCTGGAACTTGTTTAATTGCATGCAATAAAGGAANCTTTTTACCGTGCACAGATCTTTCAAAAACTTGGCGTAAGCTGGAACTTGTTTAATTGCATCCAATAAAGGAATGTTAATCTTTACTTGTTTAAATAGTTCAAGAATTTCAGAATGATCTTTCAAAGATGATGTCTTTTTAACCCTTTTAGGAAAAGGTAATGGAATATGACACAAATGATCTTTCTTATTTTGTATTTCTAGTTGTTTTTCGGCTGAAGGTTCAGGTTCAAGTGGTTCATTTACAGGAATTGACTTACATATTTTTTTAGGAATCTTGGGTTTAATGGTATTGTCAATCACCTTACCACTTCTCAGTGTTGTGATTGCTTGTACTTGACTTGGAGAAGGGTCAGAGGACACAATATTAGCTTAACTTTGACTTTGTGCAGGTTTAGGCTGAGATGAAAATTTTTCCTTCCCTGACGTACTCAAGGACTGAGTCAACTTAGCTAGATGACTCTTGATGTCTTAAATACTTTGTGAAGTTTGAACTTTAAAATCATTTGATGCTTGAGTTGTTTGAGTATTGAAACTCATTTGACTCTGAATAATTGATTCATAGTATTTCTAGAGTCCTTCTATGTGAGGGTTGATAAGGTTGATATTGTTGTTGAGTCTGTGGCTGTAGTGGACATTGTGTTTGATTTGTAGGTTGTGTATTTTTTCAACTAATATTTGGAAGATTTCACCATCCTGGGTTGTAGGTTTTAGAATATGGATTTGGATAAGGTTTAGTATAAGTTGGAATAACATTAAATTGTTCAATTAAAACTTCTTTAAATGCAAGTATAGTTGAACATTCTTCGACAGGATGTCCTGACAACGCACAAATTTCACATATTTGGTTAGTAGACGACATAACAGATACTTGCTTAATTTTTTTCATTTCTAAGGCTTTTAGCTTTCGGGATAAATTAGTCATTTTAGCTCTTAAATCATTATCTTCTTTTAATACATATTTTCCTCTTTTGGATGTAGATGACTTATTTTCAATAATATTTGAAGAAGTTGAGTCTCACATTTGGGAACTCTCAGAAACTGTATCAAAAAATTGAAATGCCTCTTCAAGGTTTTTACTCATAAATTTTCCCCTAGGTCATCATTTCAATAAACTGTCTCATTGCTAATGGAAGAGCATCATAAAAGAAACCAACTAAAGTCCAGTTTTCAAATGCATGATGTGGACAAGCTTGGAGAAGATTTTTAAATCTTTTCCAACATTGATAAAAAGTTTCTCCTTCTTTTACAGAAAAATTCATTATTTGACATCTTAATGCATTAGTACGATGCACATGAAATTTTTTTTTGAAAAAATCAGTTTGCAAAGCTTGCCAACTTGTGATAGAATTAGCTCTTAAAGAATTAAGTAATTGTTTAGCTTTATCTTTCAAAGAAAAAGAAAAAAGTTTTAATCGGGTCATTTCAGAGTTATCCTATAGAGTTCTACAGACTTCCTCAAATTCTTTCATATGCACATAGGGGTTTTCAAATTCCAAACTATGGAGGTAGTAACTATATTATCCCTGCCTTTATATTAAGATTTGGAGCATCTGTTGGAAAAGCAAGGCATGATGGAACATTGGTATATGTAGGATGCAAATATTCACTTAAAGGTCGAACATTTTGAACTAATTCTTACTCTCTATGAATGTTTTGAGCCATACTTAAATCAAATGATGCCTGTGAAGATGAAAATGATGAAGACGAATGATATGACTAATTTACAGAACCTACTGATGAATGAACATACATAAACTATTAAAAGAAAACAAAAAATCTATAAACATATAATACAAATAAACAACTTTCTTAGTCAAATTAAAATTACCAAAACTCCTCGGCAACGGTGCCAAAAAATTGGTTCAACCTGTTTCATGACCTACTTTATATCATACACCCAAGTATAAGTAGTCGAATTGTAGTTTTCTCGATTTAAGTCCAAGATCATTCCCACGAAGAATTTTAATAATTGAAATTTAAAATAAGAACAGTGAGGTTATTATTAAAGCAGTGCAACATAAGATAGCTTGTGATGTGAGCTTAGATTGATAACTAGACTGAGTAAATAAAATGCGTAAGTAAATTATTAAAAGACACTCATATGAAAGGTACCCTTCAATTTAAGGATCCCATATGTTTTATATTGGTTAAGTACTGAAAATGTCACCTTACAATAATTAACTCACAGGTTACTGGAAAGTCAACTGGTAGGTTTGATGTATATTAAACCATAACGCAACAACTGTTTAGGTTAGCTGGTGGTATATGCAACAATTGACTAATTCAAGTAAACTAGAAAGGTCAAGCCATTCAGAAGGAATACTGGAATTACTCAATTGACAGTTTTATGTATCAGTTAAACAACCCTAGCGAACTAGAAGGTCAAGCCATTCAGGAGGATCACTTAGGTTATTTATCTGATAGCTTTATACCATGCAACAGTTAAAACATCCTTAGTACACCAGAAGGTCAAGCCATTCAAATGAAACACTTTAGATATTCCACCGGCAAGTTGATGATTCACTGATAACATAATTCCAGACTATGTATTGAACTAAAAGCATTGGTGATACCGAGACTTAACCGTTCTATAATCAATCAATCAACTTTTCCATAATAACCAATTACGTACATCACTGTATTATACATAAAGTACCTAATAGTAGATAATATGGTATATAATATTAAGTATTGTTCAGTGTTCATAACCATAAGCATATTATAAATATAACCATCCATCAGTTAAGGGAGGTATATCTATATATCAATAAAACATAATTAAACATCGACATTTTCATAATTTGACCAATAATATACATATGTTTACCTCTCACTGAAGGGTATAATTAAACTACTCACACTCCATTACTATAAACAAGCAAGCAGTGCGGGTAAGTTTCATTACAATACTAAATAAAACACAGACACTGGCATTCCTTTCCCAAGGAATAATTGAAATACAACTACCCTTAATATCAGTTTAGACTCAAAGGTGCAGGAAGTTCAATTCTCCAAGTAGAAATGCGTAACAGAAAGGTAGAAATAACATAATTCTGGTTGGAAAGTAGGTCGGACAGGATCTCCCCTTGGATTCTTGAATCTCTCCCTAAATTTCTCTTTCTTTTTCTCTCCTTTGGATCGTCCCTGGAGCTCCCCCTCTTTAACCATCCAAAAATGAAGGCTGCAAAGCCTATTATAGGCAAAGTAGAAGTTGCTAGTGGAAGGATAACCTTGAACTGCCTAAGACAATCGTCCGAACGTTACCACCACCTTCTGGATGGTGTTGGTTTGCTGGAATGTGGTGGTAGTTCCACAATGTTCTTGCATGTTCTATGTTGATGTTACATTTGCAGCTTTGCTGGTTCATCTTTGACAGATTGTCCCACTTGCTTTCCACACAAAAACCCTAAAATTTCAGACATTACACACATAAAACCCTAATTTACGCACTAACCCTAATTTACAATTTTTAACTGTTTTATCTTACAAATTTTACTTATTTAATTATTTAATTTACATACTAATTAAGGTTAATTAGCTATTGGTAGGTTGAAAACCTGTTTCCTACCAGTAGATCTCTGTTCGGTCCAAAAAAATAAAAGGAAAAATCAATCGATTAAATCATNTAAGCATATTATAAATATAACCATCCATCAGTTAAGGGAGGTATATCTATATATCAATAAAACATAATTAAACATCGACATTTTCATAATTTGACCAATAATATACATATGTTTACCTCTCACTGAAGGGTATAATTAAACTACTCACACTCCATTACTATAAACAAGCAAGAAGTGCGGGTAAGTTTCATTACAATACTAAATAAAACACAGACACTGGCATTCCTTTCCCAAGGAATAATTGAAATACAACTACCCTTAATATCAGTTTAGACTCAAAGGTGCAGGAAGTTCAATTCTCCAAGTAGAAATGCGTAACAGAAAGGTAGAAATAACATAATTCTGGTTGGAAAGTAGGTCGGACAGGATCTCCCCTTGGATTCTTGAATCTCTCCCTAAATTTCTCTTTCTTTTTCTCTCCTTTGGATCGTCCCTGGAGCTCCCCCTCTTTAACCATCCAAAAATGAAGGCTGCAAAGCCTATTATAGGCAAAGTAGAAGTTGCTAGTGGAAGGATAACCTTGAACTGCCTAAGACAATCGTCCGAACGTTACCACCACCTTCTGGATGGTGTTGGTTTGCTGGAATGTGGTGGTAGTTCCACAATGTTCTTGCATGTTCTATGTTGATGTTACATTTGCAGCCTTGCTGGTTCATCTTTGACAGATTGTCCCACTTGCTTTCCACACAAAAACCCTAAAATTTCAGACATTACACACATAAAACCCTAATTTACGCACTAACCCTAATTTACAATTTTTAACTGTTTTATCTTACAAATTTTACTTATTTAATTATTTTAATTTACATACTAATTAAGGTTAATTAGCTATTGGTAGGTTGAAAACCTGCTTCCTACCAGTAGATCTCTGTTCGGTCCAAAAAAATAAAAGGAAAAATCAATCGATTAAATCATTCATTCCTCCAAAATACAAAGACCTACTCCTCCAAACCGTCTCCATAGGTTCTGAAAAGCCCTAGGCATCCTCTTCTATTCCTCTAATCCATCAGAAACTCCATTGATCCTTGATTCCAAGTAATGGTTTTTGGAAATGGCAATGAAAAAGGTTTTGAATTCAGGTTCTCCAAGCGATGTATCTTCATTCTCATTGCTCTTTGTCTTGATTTTCTTCACTTCGATGATGTCTATGGTAGTTGTGGAAATGGCTAGGATAATGGGTAACCAAGGGAAAGTCCAACCCCAAGCCAAGGCTTTGGCACAAGCTAAGGGGAAACAAAAAAAGAAGGTGGTTGATTCTAAGAGTGAGGATTAGCCTAAGCAATCACTTGTGCCTATGGAGACTATTGAGAAAAGAGGGGTGATGTGTGAGCGTATGGTGGATGCGAACGGTTTGAGAAAAAATGCAATGGTAGTATGATTACCAAGTTCTATTTGGGAGCTGGGGTGAAGAAGTTGGCATTTGAAAATCTTTGACCTCCTAAGCTAGGCCCTATCAACAATGTTGGGGAGAGGAAAAGCTCTACAATGTCTAAGGCTAGTGGTTCTATGAGCAAGAGCAAGACCACTCTTTCTACTTCTTCTTCTACTATTGCGACTGCTTCTACCTCTTGAGCTACTGTGCATCAAAGAGTTTGCATATTGGAGGAAAGGTTAGGTGGTATTTAGAGTGATATGAGGATTGCGAGGAGATCCCAAGTTAGCGTGGAGACAAAGGTGGATGTGTGTCCAAGGGAGACATTAGCACCTATTTCTACTCATTCTACTAGGCCAGAGTCAGCTCCTATTGCTGCTACACCTCTTAGTGTGGCCATGGAGAATTTTGTCCTTTTAGGTGCAAAAAAAGCTTGGAGAAGATAACTTAGGTTTTATAGGTTGGGACACACATCCAAACAGAAAAGTTGCGACCGATACGTCTTCCCAAAACTTGAAATTTTAGAATGTAACACTAAGGGCCCTTCACTTGTGATCCTTTTTGGATGATGTAAATGAAGAATAATAAGTCATAATCATTGGGGTTTGGACCTTGGAATAGTCCTATGATTATTGTATACACATGTTATAGATTGGGTAGGGTTCCCGTACAAAGAAGACTTTGCACAAAGTCTATTTTGGTTATGATCCTTGTGAATAAGGTGTAACGTTGTGGTATCAGGTTATGCGGTATTCACGGGTATTGTTACGGGTTGATGGGAGATCAACGAATTGAGAAAGGACCCCCCGAATTTTAGAGCGTCATATTTACAGATCTAGAGAGAGAGGTGATAAAGTCTTTAGATTTGGGGTTGTTCAACCAAAGACGCACAATCTTAGGTGAGGGAGAAGAAATGGGTTGGTATTGGAGGGTTGGGAGTGGTGGTGGTGGTGGCAATTGGGGTTGGGAGGGCTGGGTGCTGTGAGGGGTGTTGCGGGGAAGGGGGCTGGGGGATTTGTGTGTGTGTGTGTGTGAGAGAGAGAGAGAGAGAGAGAGAGAGAGAGAGAGAGAAATGGGTTGGGAATGGTGGTGGTGGTAGTATTAGAGTCAATGTCTACGAGAGAGAGATGAGGAGGAGTTGTAGGTTTGTAAAGAGGGAGGGGAAATGGAGAATAATAGTGGTGGTGGTTGGGTGGGGTAAAGGATGAGTGAGATGTGAGAGGAGAGAAAGAGATATTTTTTTGACTTATTAATTTAATTTTTGGATAATATATTTTATTTATTATGTATTTTTTTAAAATTAATTTAAAGGGTTTAAATAGTCATTTTATGTTAACGCCAGTCACCTAATTGATGCCAACAAGGGATTGCCATGTAATTTTAGAAATGTTAGAGGGTCTTTGTGTCATTTGATCAAATGTTAGACCATCCATGACCTTACTCAAATTTGAGGAAAAAAAAGTAAAAAATTTAATTTGGTATGGACCTATCCAATGAAATAACTCAAATTTAAAAGAAGAGAAACCCAAATTTAAATGAGGACAAACCCAAATTTAAAAGAATGTAAAATATGACTATTGAATTTTTAAAGTAGGATAAAATCTCACCATTAAAGATTTGAATATGAATTTTAGTTTCTCTTGTTTTGAGTTAAAAAAGAGAGTCTCTCTTGATTTAATATATATATGGGTCTAGCATTGTAGAGCTTTTTTGAAGTTTTTTTTATCCAAATTTAAATAAGCAATTCTATATGTACTTAAAAAATAAATATGATAATTACAACTATGAATTATAACATTTATTGAGACCCACTGTCTGTTCAATTGTTGAAATTATCAAGTTTAATTTTTAAATCCATCTAGTATTATTCAATTTAAATTTGAGTNTTTTTGAAGTTTTTTTTATCCAAATTTAAATAAGCAATTCTATATGTACTTAAAAAGTAAATATGATAATTACAACTATGAATTATAACATTTATTGAGACCCACTGTCTATTCAATTGTTGAAATTATCAAGTTTAATTTTTAAATCCATCTAGTATTATTCAATTTAAATTTGAATTTAAAAAAGAATAATAATTAAAGATGCTTTGAGAGGGCTGGGAGGGTAATTTATCCAAAATATTTTGAGAGCGAAGGCTTGAACCCCTGCATCACAAGCAAATATTCATTACAATGGTTTTTGGTCGGTATAACCGTGTATTCGATATTTACTTATCACAAACA
Organism: Ilex paraguariensis; assembly: GCA_963454935.2. Lineage (NCBI taxonomy): Eukaryota > Viridiplantae > Streptophyta > Magnoliopsida > Aquifoliales > Aquifoliaceae > Ilex > Ilex paraguariensis. The sequence goes on from CAUOFW020002425.1 coordinate 403,831, forward strand.
AAACCCCACCTCCTAGGCCACCCTACACTATTAGTATATAAAAGGATTCCGTTCCCCTTTGGTTGGTTCCATCGCGTGCCGTGTACAAAAAATTACCGTTTTCTCAGGAAACAAACAGACGGTAGGGAAAAATGGCATGTAGAGAGAGAGAAGATGATTACAAGTTCCTCCAGATTGTAGACGCCATGATTTCCATCAATCAGAGAGTGAACCTCATCGGTGTAGTTGTCGAGACGAGTATTCCAAAGCGGACCAAGGGCACTGGTAATAGATATAGTTTTTAAAATTTTATTTACGCTATTTTTTTGGCCCTGTTTGTTTATACCGAAATTATGCTTATTTCGGAGAAGTATTTTAGCTATTTATTTTCCTGTATAACGATCAGAGTCATTGGAAGTTGGAACTAATTGTCCTTCTCAGGGTTGATGTTAAATTTTCAATACAACCATGCGTACAATGAACTGAGGGCTTTCAGTGGCAATGATGACAAAAAGGCCGGACTTCCGGCTGCTAACCCCATCTGGTTTGGCAGTAGATTGATTGAAGTTTCTGTAAGATTCTGGCTAAGCCAGTGATGAACGTGATCTTTTGTAATAGATTTACGGTGTTTCCAAGGTGTACTGTTGTGGTTCTTTTCTAATTAGATACTGGACAAAGAACATACAGTTTTCCTAGCTCCCTCTCTGTATATAAGCTTGTACATACATATTTATACACAAACACCTATCTATGTACACACTATGTTACCAGTGTAAGGCGCACCAACTTATTAAGATCTCCTAGAGCCTAGGAGGTGGGGGCTTCATCAAAGCAAGGCACATTTTGTATTTAAAAAGTGTAAATATTTTAACCTCAACAACTTCAACATGTTTTGGGTTAGGGTTGGCATCAGTGTTGTGTTATAATTGGGTCGTGTCATTTTGATATTTGTGTCAAAAACTCCTTAATTGACTCATTTAATTAAGCATGTAAGGTCGTTCGAAATGAACATGACTGAGCAATAAACACGGTTAACCCGACCCGACATGTGGAATACGATTAATAAACGGGTTGTGTTCGAGTTGACATGACCCATATGACATGTTAACCATGGCTAACACAACTTGTAGATCAACTTGTTTAATCATTAACCAATTTAATCGGTTTAGATCTATTTAACATAACATAAATCAAACCCAAAAAACTACATATTTTATTCGTTTCATTCACATTTTAGACCTATTTAGCATAATTGTTTTTTAAAAAATTTTAATGGGTCATATTTGTGTCATTGACGAATCAATCTCAGGTCACATTTAATGGGTCATGTTCATGTCATTGGCCGATTAATTTCGTGTTTGTGTCAATACAACGGGTCAATCGTGTAGATTTCACATTACATTGGTTGAATCAAAACACAACCCGTATACAATCTCGTATTAGCAGGTCTTGTCATTTTTGTGTTTGTGTTGAGAAATTTTTAATCTTAACCAACTAATTTTGTGAATGTTTCAAGTTGTGTTGTTCTGTCATGTTGGATATTGCCACCCTTGGTCAAGGTCTCCTAGTAATTACCAAGAACTTCGTTTGTCTCTTTTACACAACAATTGCATTTAAACGTGCTTAGGCTTTGTGGATTTACCAATTGTGCATACTTTCTTACTAGATCTTTTTTATTACATTTGGTCGACATCAATGTCCCTGGTGAATAAAATAACCAATTTTAGATTAAATAGTGTAGCATATAATTAGTTAAATTCAAGGATTCAGTTGACTCTACAATAAAATATATCAAGTAATTAATGATCCTATAAAATACATGATTAAGTATAGTCGATATTCATAACTTTAGAATAGTCATATCTTCAATATAGATTAATCAAATAAGTTCAAGGATCAAATCGGATAAGTATGCAAGTAACCAAGCAGTTAAAATTAATATCCACAAATTTCTAATAGTTATAGCATCAATATAGAGGAGTGGTCTTAAATACTAGCAACAATTATAAAAAATGAAAGAATTGACAGAAAGGGCAGCCCATTCGTCCTTCATGTAATCCTTTTTTAGTATTAAGCCTAGTAATGAGGCTCATTACTTAGGGGTCCGAGAGGATCAAATGTATACAACCATACCGTTATGCACAGATGGACTCTTTCCATGACTAAAACTCTTAGGACTCGTTTGGTAGACGTATTATGAGGTGATTAAATATTGGATTGTACTATTTTTTATTTAATCGGGCATAATACTTTGTTTGGTAAGCAAATTTGATACCGTATTAATTTAAAAAACGTATACTAATCATATACTTATCGTATATTTTTTATACGTTAGAGTTGTATTATGGAAGTATTTTAATACCACCAAAGAGGTTTTATTATAATCTAATTCAAAATATNTATTTAAAAAGTGTAAATATTTTAACCTCAACAACTTCAACATGTTTTGGGTTAGGGTTGGCATCAGTGTTGTGTTATAATTGGGTCGTGTCATTTTGATATTTGTGTCAAAAACTCCTTAATTGACTCATTTAATTAAGCATGTAAGGTCGTTCGAAATGAACATGACTGAGCAATAAACACGGTTAACCCGACCCGACATGTGGAATACGATTAATAAACGGGTTGTGTTCGAGTTGACATGACCCATATGACATGTTAACCATGGCTAACACAACTTGTAGATCAACTTGTTTAATCATTAACCAATTTAATCGGTTTAGATCTATTTAACATAACATAAATCAAACCCAAAAAACTACATATTTTATTCGTTTCATTCACATTTTAGACCTATTTAGCATAATTGTTTTTTAAAAAATTTTAATGGGTCATATTTGTGTCATTGACGAATCAATCTCAGGTCACATTTAATGGGTCATGGTCATGTCATTGGCCGATTAATTTCGTGTTTGTGTCAATACAACGGGTCAATCGTGTAGATTTCACATTACATTGGTTGAATCAAAACACAACCCGTATACAATCTCGTATTAGCAGGTCTTGTCATTTTTGTGTTTGTGTTGAGAAATTTTTAATCTTAACCAACTAATTTTGTGAATGTTTCAAGTTGTGTTGTTCTGTCATGTTGGATATTGCCACCCTTGGTCAAGGTCTCCTAGTAATTACCAAGAACTTCGTTTGTCTCTTTTACACAACAATTGCATTTAAACGTGCTTAGGCTTTGTGGATTTACCAATTGTGCATACTTTCTTACTAGATCTTTTTTATTACATTTGGTCGACATCAATGTCCCTGGTGAATAAAATAACCAATTTTAGATTAAATAGTGTAGCATATAATTAGTTAAATTCAAGGATTCAGTTGACTCTACAATAAAATATATCAAGTAATTAATGATCCTATAAAATACATGATTAAGTATAGTCGATATTCATAACTTTAGAATAGTCATATCTTCAATATAGATTAATCAAATAAGTTCAAGGATCAAATCGGATAAGTATGCAAGTAACCAAGCAGTTAAAATTAATATCCACAAATTTCTAATAGTTATAGCATCAATATAGAGGAGTGGTCTTAAATACTAGCAACAATTATAAAAAATGAAAGAATTGACAGAAAGGGCAGCCCATTCGTCCTTCATGTAATCCTTTTTTAGTATTAAGCCTAGTAATGAGGCTCATTACTTAGGGGTCCGAGAGGATCAAATGTATACAACCATACCGTTATGCACAGATGGACTCTTTCCATGACTAAAACTCTTAGGACTCGTTTGGTAGACGTATTATGAGGTGATTAAATATTGGATTGTACTATTTTTTATTTAATCGGGCATAATACTTTGTTTGGTAAGCAAATTTGATACCGTATTAATTTAAAAAACGTATACTAATCATATACTTATCGTATATTTTTTATACGTTAGAGTTGTATTATGGAAGTATTTTAATACCACCAAAGAGGTTTTATTATAATCTAATTCAAAATATATTATTTTATACATTTACTATTATAACCTCCAACTGATAAAATCAAACTGTCATCAATGTAATAAACACTGATTGAAGGTATTTTTGTTAATTCAACATTAATACGATAAAATAATTTCTTAACCAAACAGCCGATTGGATTAAATAATTACTATCCAACGATTATGTTGTGTATTACCAAATATTAGATAAAATTACGTATTATTCTAATACCTTATTTAGTCTTATCTTTTGTTCTTCTGTATTGTATTAGACCGGATTATTTTATCTAATCCATCAATTCATTTTTAATACGGCAATCAAACGAGCCCTTAGCGTCTTACCATGCCAAGGACCACATAAAATGAGAGAAATATTTTTAAGTTTTTGTTTGTGACTTAAGACTATAGGGCCAGATCAATTAAAGAACAAAGAAAGTCAGGTTTAACATAAAAATAAGAAAAGAAAGGATTGAACCTACAAAAAATAGAAAAAATTAGAGTTAGGAGACTATTTGTGGGTTGGAGAAGAAGAAGAAGAATAAGAGAGGGGGAAGACTTAACTATTGAGTTTGAGAGGGGGGCGAGGGCGAGGTTACAGGGCCTCAGGTCTCCTACCATAGATTTGTGAGGAAAGAGAACATAAACTTAGATTAGAGGAAAAAAATTGCCTACGAAGAACAAGAAAATGATGACGACAGAGAAAGCTAACGTCTTACCTATCCATGATCGTAGAGGGTTTCGAATGCTAGCCTCAAGGCGCATAGATTTGTTGCACATAACAGGTAGTGATAGATATTTATACGGTGGTACAGTGCACGAGGCTTGCACAATTGCAGGGTTGGGAGTGGGACAGATGTACGTACCATTATTCTTGTATTTGTCGACGCTCATGTCACAATGGGCCAATCTTATCATTGTGTCAAAGCCCATGGTCAGGGGTAGATGTTTAAAGATGAAGCGTAATCTTTTGTCATGCATATCACATATTTCTTGAAATTCGACTCATTGAATGGCGCAAAATATATCACCGAAGGAAAGAAAATACACCTGATGTGCCTTAGTCCCAAGGTGCGCACACATATATATTTCCAAAATACCAACATGGGCTCTATTAGATGATTCTAACTAACATAATTATAGAGATTGTAGAGCTGTGGCAATTGACATTCTAATGGGAAATGGGTTCATATGATCAACTCTAATGATGGATTTGGAGAGAGTAAGAGACCCTTGCGGCTTGATTGTTTTAAACTTATATGCATAATTTAGTGTTTGTGATGGTTTTTAAGGGGCAAGAGGGTTGTTTCTTGTTCCCACATAGCTTCATTTCTAGAGCCTTATGTGTGGATTGAAATTTATCCTTAAATTCTGATGGTGTAATTGAGGCTCTCTTTAGAATGAAAACTAGCTGGGAATAAGCAAAGTTATTATGATTGGAGAGATTAGTGTTCTTAAAAATGCCCCTACGCCTAAGGCCCAGTGAGGCACAGGGTTAGAGCTTTAAGAACTCAAGGCAAGGCGAGTGTAGGAAAGCGTGACTTAAGTGCAAAAAATGCGAGCTTCAGGCTTAGGCTCAAGTCGCTTGAAGCCACACTTTTCTCCTTTTATGATGTTTTTTCTATGATGCATCTTAGACTATAGGATTTGTCGATTTGAATACTTCTATCATATCCTACCATACTTGATTTTAACTTTTAGACTATATATACTTAAACCTAATCCTAACCTTTGTTTCTCTAACAATGGGAGGAAACAGACGGAGCAAATTCCTCACCGATCATCAGGTTCTTCAACAGGTCTTCTTCTTCACCGATTGCTGCAACTAATTTTTTTGAGCTATCTTCTTCTAATTTTAGTACTGTGTCCATTTTTTTGGGTCGTTCTCTTTTCTTCTCTTCTTTTAATCAATCTCTTTCCTGATTTTTCTTCTGGCTCCACCGATTGCTGCCCTGTTTGCCTTGTTTTGGTTCTTTATTTTCCTGTTTGTTTTGTGACTTGTATTATTTCTGGGTCCACCGGTCCTTGTTTTGTTCGAAGGTCAACCTCTTTTTCCATTTTTTGGCCACTCTGTCTCTGTTTTTTATTTTTTGATCATCACTTGGGTGATATTTGAACCAATCAAAGTTGATTGTCAGTGACTGGTTTTGTCTTATGTTTCATGCCCTGGAGAAAAATGTTAGTACCTATGATGTGTTGACTGGAACATGGGACAACATACACCTCTCCTTCTGAATGGTTCAACTTCAAACAATCAGTTTCATACTAGTCTGTTTCAATTCATTCAAATTATCAACTTCAAACCACTTCATATTTTTGATTATTGTTTGTGGCGTTGTGATTTCTCAAACCACCTGTTTGCTTTTTCTTCATATTTTGACCTATTCTGTATAAACCACCTGTTTATGTTTTGTTAAACAATTAGAACATGTTGTATACACATATTCTAATTGCTTGATTAATTCAATACATGTCTTGTAATGTTTAATTTTTTGTGGTCATGACTGGAATATTTTTGATATAAGAAAAATTATTCACTTGCAATTTACAACGTGCGCTTCACAATGAAGTCCGCATTTTGCTTCTTGCCCTGCCCTTTGGCCCCAGAAGACAAGACAGTAATGCTTAGGTGTGCGTTAACACTAGGAAAGATGTAGCCGTTGAAGTTATTATGGTTCTGTTTCGATGATTTAGCTAAGATAAGTGCATGTACTGATAATTGGATTCTTGTCATTCTTAGTTTGAATTCATATTATTCTTGTTTGCCTCTTGCATCAAGCAATTATTTTTTTTGTGAGTGTCTCTCTTTTAAAATTTATGCCGTGGTTGGTACCAACTCAAAAACTTGAGGTTTGGTTCCAGATTCTTCGTTCTGATTGTTGTCCTGGTAACATTGATTATGTGAGGAAAGAGAAGAGTATAGAACATTAATACTCGTAGTATTTGTATTTTCTTTTAAGTTGACATTATCCTTTAGTTAAGTTTGGCTGGGACGTAGCATATTGAACTAGTGCAGGATGGAGAAATCAATATTTGTGATCAATGTAGGTATTTCCCATCTGAAGAGAAGTTATAGAAGTCGGTAATAGAGCTAATGATGCTTGATGATACAACATTTCCCAATCAAGAAACAGGTTATATATAAGTAATTCAAACAAACATTGCCCGTTAACGATTATGAATGTTAGGAAGAGAAAATATGCCATAAAAGTGAAAATTTAGGCAAGAACTTAGAAGTACTACCATTTGATGTAGGCCTATTAATGCAAGAGTTGTTTGATTCTAGTTGATGGCACTAGTGTTGTTTAATACGTAATGCGTACTAAAGCTCTAATGACTTCTGTGGCCTAACCGCCCTCCCGCCGATCAAGCGGTCGTTTACGAATATGAGTTTTCTTGCCTTATTCCGGACCTATAAATAGGGAGTCTTTTCTTCAGTTAGCGTAAGTCTCTTGTAAACCTTTTGAGAGAGAATATTTGATGGGTTGTGAGAGAATACCACAACCCTAAATTTCTAAAACTCAAGGCTACCAATAGAGATTTTACCCAACTTTACAAACTTGGTGTTGGAGATGTTGATGGTTTGAACTAAATCCATTGGTGTGTGCATACCGGGAAGGTGAATCCAAGTGAATCTACATAGTTGTATTCAATGCATTCAAGCTAAGTGAATCTGTAGAATTCCTCATTGACTTTGATTGTATTCAATGCATTCAAGCTAAGTCAAGCTAAGTGAATCTCAAGTGAATCCAATGCATTCAACATAGTTGTAGCTTGATTTCTCAAATCTTGTTGCTTTTAATTGTATGTCTTCAAGTACATTGAAAGTTGTGAATTGATGATTTTTTTCCCAGCTTAGGTTTTCTTCCTTTTAAGACCATCTGTTTTCTACTTACTGACCAATGGAGCATGGAACGTGGTATGGAATTTTGAAGCAATAGATATTTGTGCGACAGTTTACGCTACATGATATGAACTTAGGCATGTGTTCCTTTGATAAATATTTAGAATATCTGTAGAATTCCTCATTGGATTCTGTTAGTGATCTCAAGTTCTGCTACTACTCATCGATATGAGTTCGTCATAGCTGAGTTTATTAATCAGTTGTTAATGTCTTCTTCGCAGATTGTTTCTGTACAATCAAAGTCATTGATGAATCCCGTCCAAGCCCTGGTATTTCTGTTAATATTTTTGCAGAAAATATGGAGAAGCTCCCTCATGTTGATTCCACTGGAGATATAATTCAGCTCGCTTATGTTGTGGTATATTAATTTTTTTCCCCACTTTAATGTCTTTTGACTAAATGATCTCATAGTTAATGTTTGGTTATTTGTTATTTTTCAACCATAGTTTTTGTTTTTCTGAATGTTTTTGCCTTCCTAGGAGATATGTTATGGTTGTAATCCCATGTTTGATTTATATACATCCAGCGACATTTAGCCCCTTTTGGATGTACTTTCCTAGAATAAAGGATATTTGGTTGATGGGATTAAATTCTTTACGGGCAACCCCGTAAAATAATTAGCCAATCAAAATTGAGGAGTTACACAAACACATAAATCAATGTTGAGGATTCCCTATGAGTTTGTGTAACTCCTCAATTTTGATCGACTATCTGTAAACAATTTGTTTATTGGCAGCCTATAAAGAATCTATTCACTTGGTTGATATTAGTTAGAATGTGGCTGTTATTGTTGTTGAAGTATAATTTCTTGGTTTTAGATGGGGATCGAAAATGAGTAGGATGAGGAATGTAGTTGAGAAATAGAATCTAGAAATTTATTTTAGCAATAGTTATAAGACCATTATATCCCCCCTTGCAATACTAAAAAGACAATTTTACCCTCCCACCATAATTTATAGAATTTCTCAATTAAGCCATTTTGATAATTAATCATCATATTAAATGTAATTTTAGAAACTAATTGTCCAATTCCATCATTTAACAATAATTTTAATAGCCAATAAACATATTAACAAGTATGGTTTTTTTATCACTTTGTTTATCCTCCATCACCACACACCAACGCCAACCCCACACCCATCAATGAGTCAGTGACCCTACCGCCATTCCTCTTCTCCCTTTTGTTTCCCCTTAATTTATTCACTGCCTTCTCCCATAGTTACCACCTACCACCTAGGGTATTTTAGGAAATATATAAATTTTTTTAGTTGTCACCAGTTACATTGAGTCATCCAAACGTCTGATAGGCATAAACAGTCTGTCAGTCATGTCAAATGTATGAGGCCTCTTTGATTATGGAGGAGTTTTGCCATCTTGATCCTGCTCTCTTGGAGTACTTTTGCTTACATGACTCTTATGAGGAGAGTTTTCTGAGAAATAATGGGGATCAGAAAGCAGTAGTATGAGGATTGGAATATTGAAAGTTAGAAATTTGTTTTATAGGTTTTATTATTTTGGATTTATTGAAAATTGAAGTTTGCATTATCTGAGCAATGGTGGACAAGTAGTCCAACCCTATTACATTCAAAAGCAGAAGAAAAAGAAATATGGTAGAACATCCTCCAAAACCTTGAACTATCTTCCACATGATGCCATTCAATTCGATGTAATACAAAAAAGAGGAATATTATTAAATTACTTTGTCCCCAAGACCAAAAAGTAGCTAAGACATAAATTTGATCCCACAATCTTTCCACCACTTCCTTTTTATCTTCAAAATTTCTCGAATTTCTTTCTAGTCAAATGACCCAAACATTTGCAAAGAAAGCACAATGCCAAAGAGTGACATCCCTTAAACCACCACTCAAACCTTTGTAATCTATTGAAAATATGGAAGAGTACTCTTGCTATTACTACTGCTTGGAGAAGAGTTTTTTTTTAGCTAGAGATAAATAATGGGGATCGACAAGGAATTAGATAAGCTTAAATTGAAGAATTGAATTTTATTATCTATTTTAGTATTATTATTATATTATTTAGGGAATATTTGTTTAATTAAGAATGTTTAGTTATTTTGATAGAAGAGTGTAGTGAGTAAACTACCTATTTTGATAGGAGAATTGACCTATAAATATTGATTTAATCCCTACTATTTCATTAGAGAGATTAGTATTCATAAAAGTGATTTTATGTGGAGAACTTGTGTGTTTCTTGTCCTAATCCTTGCAAGGGTTTGGTATCTCTTATTCTTTCTCCTCCTCCTCTTCTTGTCTTGCATCACTGAGTCTCTATCAACTTATCCCAAACCATATTATATTTGATAAATATTACAGTCAAATAATAAATAATAAAAATAACTAAGATAAATTCAAATAATTCTACCAGGTGTATTCCTTTTGCACCAAGCATTCTGTGTCTTCCACTTAGGCTTCCAAAGACGATTATACAGTCCAACCGTATAAAGGCTACACCATCAATTATTCAACCAGTCAATTTGTTGTCGGGTTGGACGGGCTAGCAGGTTGCATGGTTAGGACTGCCACTCCTAATTGAATGTGTTAAAATCATGTATATGATAAAATAAAATTTGTTGCAAATCATTTAAAATTATATGTATGATGTTAGTCTAAAAAACTTGAATATCTATGAAAAATATAAAATCACACCTCCGATTTCTGTTATTATGTAATGTCTATTCCACCCCGCACCCATTTTCTTAGCCTTATTTAAACTCTTCTAAAGACTACAACTCTATACATTTTGAAAGGCATGTGCTTGACAAGAAACATGTTAGATGTAACACCTTCTGGGTTAACCACCTGTCACCTTGTGGGTTAAAATAAAAGAGAAGTTGAAAGAGAGGTATTTGCCTCGTCCCCATAGAGAGCAAATGCATATCTATTGGCTTAACCTTGGCAGCGTTCTTCTTGTGTCTCAAATTACTTTGCACACTTTGAGTACTTGGGAAAAAGATGGGGTNACTGCTTGGAGAAGAGTTTTTTTTTAGCTAGAGATAAATAATGGGGATCGACAAGGAATTAGATAAGCTTAAATTGAAGAATTGAATTTTATTATCTATTTTAGTATTATTATTATATTATTTAGGGAATATTTGTTTAATTAAGAATGTTTAGTTATTTTGATAGAAGAGTGTAGTGAGTAAACTACCTATTTTGATAGGAGAATTGACCTATAAATATTGATTTAATCCCTACTATTTCATTAGAGAGATTAGTATTCATAAAAGTGATTTTATGTGGAGAACTTGTGTGTTTCTTGTCCTAATCCTTGCAAGGGTTTGGTATCACTGAGTCTCTATCAACTTATCCCAAACCATATTATATTTGATAAATACTNTTTTATGTGGAGAACTTGTGTGTTTCTTGTCCTAATCCTTGCAAGGGTTTGGTATCTCTTATTCTTTCTCCTCCTCCTCTTCTTGTCTTGCATCACTGAGTCTCTATCAACTTATCCCAAACCATATTATATTTGATAAATACTACAGTCAAATAATAAATAATAAAAATAACTAAGATAAATTCAAATAATTCTACCAGGTGTATTCCTTTTGCACCAAGCATTCTGTGTCTTCCACTTAGGCTTCCAAAGACGATTATACAGTCCAACCGTATAAAGGCTACACCATCAATTATTCAACCAGTCAATTTGTTGTCGGGTTGGACGGGCTAGCAGGTTGCATGGTTAGGACTGCCACTCCTAATTGAATGTGTTAAAATCATGTATATGATAAAATAAAATTTGTTGCAAATCATTTAAAATTATATGTATGATGTTAGTCTAAAAAACTTGAATATCTATGAAAAATATAAAATCACACCTCCGATTTCTGTTATTATGTAATGTCTATTCCACCCCGCACCCATTTTCTTAGCCTTATTTAAACTCTTCTAAAGACTACAACTCTATACATTTTGAAAGGCATGTGCTTGACAAGAAACATGTTAGATGTAACACCTTCTGGGTTAACCACCTGTCACCTTGTGGGTTAAAATAAAAGAGAAGTTGAAAGAGAGGTATTTGCCTCGTCCCCATAGAGAGCAAATGCATATCTATTGGCTTAACCTTGGCAGCGTTCTTCTTGTGTCTCAAATTACTTTGCACACTTTGAGTACTTGGGAAAAAGATGGGGTATTGATACAAAACCTTTAATTATTATTGCTCAATTTATCAGTGGGTTAAAGCTAGAAATTAAAAAAGAGGATAAATTGTATTCTTTTGACACATTGAATGATACCTACTATTATGATTTAGAAATTGAACGTTGTCAGAGGTTATCCAAAAGAAGACAAATGGCTTTTGGAGCCATGTAGACCCATAATCATGTTGAATGATCCCAATCAAGGAGCTCACACTTTTGAGGTTCAATCAATTCAACGTATTTATAATTCAAGCTAAAGCGACTCTGAAAATGACAAGATGGATCAATTGCGTGGTACTCTAAATTCTATTGAGTCCCTTCCATTGTTGGAAGAGGATAAATGATGAAGATTTATTTTGAAAATTTTAATTATTTAGATATTATTCTGTTTTTATCTTTTAGTAGTAGATTTTGATTTGGAATATTTGATTTTAGGTTTTTTGAGTTCCGATATAAAGGAGTTGATGCTATTATTTTTAGGTACAATTTGATTATTGAATTATTGAGAATATCCCTCTTGCCCTAATTTTTTCTCATCTCTTTCTTATCTGATTTCTTATCCCTTTTCTTTTTTTTTTTTCTCATCCTTTAATTCTTCTCATGGGATTAGATGCTTATGGGATCTTTTATCCTAGTCGGAGGATAATTTACCAAACGTCTAGCTTTCTCTCACGCTTGGCGCCAATGAGGTTTTTATTTGAGAGAGAAAAAAAAAAAAAGACTATGCCTTCGCCATATGAAATATGAATATTAAGTAATAATAGCATGACACTTTGAATTTGAAATGAGAAAGTTTTTTATTGTTTTTTCAAAATATTAGATTATGTATCGAAAGAGTAGTATGAGATTAAAGGTATTTCCGATTTTTTCTTTTATCTAACGGGAGTCTAGTTCAACATTACAAACTTTTTTGTTTTCACACTAAAGGACTTTTAACATATGTTATGAGAGAGTGCGAAAATAAAAAATATCGACGTTGTGAAAGATATATGCCAGAAGTGAGCTTCAATACCTCTATTCCAAGAAAATACTTATACTCTCCACTTCATTTCCAAACCTTTCAAAAAGGTTGCTACCGGTCATGACTAGATCGTCCACATTGATCATGGGTCTCACTAATCCATTCCAAATGTGTGAGAGAGAAGGAGACCAAGAAAGCCTAAGGTCAATCGGATCCCGTGTGAGCTTGTGGTATTCGTCTTCCTAATCTACTTAGCCACCATCTTGATCGTATTTTCATTTGCTTCTCAATGGTGTGCTTTGTTTTTGATTTCGAGCTCATCTGTTAGGTGTTTTGATTTTTCGAATTTTTTAAAGAAAATGTGTTGAAATTGCTTCGATTTGCAAGTTCTAGGGGTTTTCTTCAAAATTTGTGGTTCTAATCTGGTCCATGGGGTGTAACTAAGCCTCATTGATAATTTATTGTGCGATTCAAAACTGGTAAAGGTGATTTGGGTTGGATTTTACATATCTAGGGTTCTGTAGAGCCATTTTTCACACTTCTTTGCTTTTGTTGTTGAGGATTCTTCTCTTGGCCTACTACTATTTTTTGGTTTGTTTACATGTTGGGTGGTTGTTTCCTTGGTTGATTGTTTTGCTTAGACTTGTTGGATTTTCAATTTTATTGACATATTTGCTTGTTGAATTGTTTTCAACTATTAGTTAGGTTGCGTTTAGTTACAGAGAGTTTTTATTTTTATTTTTCGAAAAAAGAAAAAA
>CAUOFW020002425.1:426095-570684 GCA_963454935.2 Ilex paraguariensis
TCTTGTTTTTCCCTTCCTTTCTTATTCTCTAATGCCCTCTAGGGTTTCAAGAGGTGTGGGGGTGTGAGGGGAGTGAAGGAAATGAGAGCAAATAAGATGAAAATGAGTTTAAAACATAACAGCCCCGAAAAACACTGTTCACAGGCTGTTTTGGGTTTCTCCAAACATNAATAAGATGAAAATGAGTTTAAAACATAACAGCCCCGAAAAACACTGTTCACAGGCTGTTTTGGGTTTCTCTAAATTTATGGTTTTGCTACTAAGAATCTCCAATTTGATCCATATGACTACCCTAAGGTTTTTCGACGTTCCGGATTCATTTTTAATGTTATTTTAACCTAAAAATATTTATTTTTATGATTTATCTCAAAATCCAAGTCAACGTACACCTGAAACACTAAAGTTTCTATTTTACCCATCCGAATTGGCTATTAATGAAGTTTTGCGATGTTTGCAAATAAAATGTAATAAAGGGTGTTTCCTAAAGCCTTTTATACTTATTTGAAGTCTAAAAGTATTCATTATTCTTATATTTTGATTTAGGATGCAAATAGAGACATTAAATGTAAAATGAAACTAATTGGACTACTTCGATATCATTTCGTTATCTAAGCATAACTCTCTTATCCAAGCTCCGATTGAGATGATTCAAGATGCTATGGAATGATACGAAAGAGTTCTAAAACTTTCATTTTTTTGAGTTTTGAGAGATATTGACTGCATTAAGGTCTAAATCGAGCTTAAAGTTGCAGCAGTGCACTGTTCACAGCCTGTCTTCGTCCCTTTTCCATTTTCAATCCATTCCTAAGCCAACCAAATCCATCCCAAACCTCTCCAACACATATTTCTGCACCAAACCTATTTAATACAAGTTCTAGGACCTAAAATTTCATATTTTCACTTATTAAAATCAAATTTCAACTATTATTTTTACTAACATTTTAAATCTCTACTTTTTCAATCTGCCAAATTCAAACACACATCACTACATATATTCACAATTTTTTTTTATCACAATTATTTACTATATATCTATATACATATATAAAAGAAAATGCGAGGTGTTATAAATACAGATGAAAAAAAGTTATTTGTACTGTGGTTGGAAACAGTACCTGTCACACCTCGTCTCCAGGGATATGACCGGCCATGAACCATGGAGCTTATCCCATGGAGCATGTAAGCCAATCATCAATATTACCATTAGGAGAAAATACAAACACAAAATATCATTGTATTATTAAGTAACATGTCCACATAACCAAAACAAAAAAAGAGGATTATCGCTCATACATACTGAACGTCTACTGAAAAAGTACATGTATACATATATACTTATCTACATAAGATGGTGCACAAAAACGTCCTATGGAGGTCATGACCCAATCAGGTGCACAAAAGTCTTCAGAGTTTGCTAGCGACATTCCAGTCTCTCACCTGGAGAAAAACATAATTTAACAGAATGAGCTTAAAACCCAGTGAACGGTAAGACACACATAGTAATATTTATTTTGAAAAAATAGAATATAAAATAACTAAAAACAAGAAAATACGTATGACATGCGATAGATAATCATAAACAAAACCAATAAAAAATGTTGTGACAATAATAAATTATATTATCATCTCATATTGGTAAGGACTTGTATGATATTTGGGAACTATTCCAAATGCTAGAAGATCTCAAGGTTGGATTCAACACCGTATTTAGGGTCACCACAGGTTGGCGTCCGGGAACGATTCCTTCAACCGTTGAGCATTACGGTCACCTCAGCCTCCCCCAGGTTTGTTCCCTAGTGATTAGCGTCACTTGGACACTGAGGAATAATTTTCCAGGACTTTTAGTCTTGGTCCCATTCACCATTACTAAGTCTAACCAGATAAACAAGTGATTGAGTCACAATACTTCACAAAATAATTTATCAAGGTACGGAGAATCGTATGCTACGAGTATTTAGACACTTAGTAAAATATTTTGTAAAGGTAGTAATGAACAAACATGATGTATTGTTTTTAAAATATTTAGGGATACGGAAAATTTTCGAGGATACGTAGCATGCCAAACCACTCAACTCAAGTCCAAATGATATGCTTCTTGAGTGTTGCTTGATATCCGAAGTAGAGTGAGATGTTATCGATACCTTTCCTCTTTCTCTCACAATTTCCTTTCTCCTTTGATGAGGTGCTCTTCCTTCTTTCTTCTCTCTTACTCTCTATTCTTTCTTGAAAGTGGAAGATTACTTGTGCACTTGTATCCTTAATTCAATCCCCAAATGTCCTATTTATAGGCATCCTAGAATTATTCTAGAGAATATTGACATGTGACATTTTTAGGGGAGATTCCCTAGAATATTCTACCATCTCCCCTCTCCTAGATCCTCCTAGGCTTCAAGTTTATTTTCCACATGACAATTCCACAAGTATCTAGATTCATCTATGATATTCTAAAGTCTTTTCTAACCTTCTAAGTCCTTCCGAAACTTTCCGGAACATTCTAAATTCCTCTAGAACCTTCAAAAATATTTTAGACTTCTCTAGATTGTTCTAGAACTTTCTGGATTCTTCTAGATCCTTCAAAAACTCTTTTTACTATTTATTTATTTACTAACATTTTATATTGAAGAGACCTTTCAACATAATAGTTCAAGTTTAAGAAAATTTACAATATAAAACTCTTATGTTATACCTACTAGACACTCAAGGATGGGTCAGGATATTACAGTACCCACCGCTTGCAAATTGAAAATTTCTAGTCACTTTTTTCAACCATAATGAAGTACAATAAATAAAGTTAAAGCACATTTTCTCATTGCTAACAAATNTTTCTTCTCTCTTACTCTCTATTCTTTCTTGAAAGTGGAAGATTACTTGTGCACTTGTATCCTTAATTCAATCCCCAAATGTCCTATTTATAGGCATCCTAGGATTATTCTAGAGAATATTGACATGTGACATTTTTAGGGGAGATTCCCTAGAATATTCTACCATCTCCCCTCTCCTAGATCCTCCTAGGCTTCAAGTTTATTTTGCACATGACAATTCCACAAGTATCTAGATTCATCTATGATATTCTAAAGTCTTTTCTAACCTTCTAAGTCCTTCCGAAACTTTCCGGAACATTCTAAATTCCTCTAGAACCTTCAAAAATATTTTAGACTTCTCTAGATTGTTCTAGAACTTTCTGGATTCTTCTAGATCCTTCAAAAACTCTTTTTACTATTTATTTATTTACTAACATTTTATATTGAAGAGACCTTTCAACATAATAGTTCAAGTTTAAGAAAATTTACAATATAAAACTCTTATGTTATACCTACTAGACACTCAAGGATGGGTCAGGATATTACAGTACCCACCGCTTGCAAATTGAAAATTTCTAGTCACTTTTTTCAACCATAATGAAGTACAATAAATAAAGTTAAAGCACATTTTCTCATTGCTAACAAATTGCCTTCTTCAACCCGAAGTCATGGTCTCTTCCGCGCGGGGTTCTTCCGTTTAAGATTTGACTCGACTCTTTTGTATATTGTTTTTTGTTGTGACATGCTCCTAGTCCTAATCTCGACATCTTTATCATAATTGACTTTGTGTTATATGCATTGTTTGTCCCTTACTTATTTTACTTGCATGATCTGACTAGTTAATATGTAATCATACCTTCTTGTTATACTATGATTTTATGTCATGATTGTTATATGTTGTCATTGAGTTGACATATATAACAAATAAGATAATAATATATTGAGTAACTTGATTTTGTATCGTGCTTATTTCATGTTGTCATTGGGTTGACTTTTGTGACAAAAAATGGGAGAATATTTTCGGTACATATGAGAGAAATCGGGAGATTTATTCTTGACTAACCTAGATATATTGCATGTGACAATAATAAAGAGGAGTTTATTCTAATATGCTTGTGGAATAAATTTACAAAATTGGCATGAAGTCATCTATATCACACTTGTTATTTTAATTGTGAACACCACTTCTTCTCTAATTAATTTTATGTGTAGTGCAACCCCTACATAAACAAAACAACTTTTGAAAAATTTACAGCCAAGTTTATCGAAGGAACAATGGTGGGGCCATATTATCTCGCCTGCTTTCATGTAAGAATCCATAAAAATCAAATGTATAGTGCTTTAAAATAATGGTTGACAACAAGGATCCAAATGTGTTTAGGTCTATAGTTTCCGTCAGCTCAAAAGCAAAAACATTTTTAAAACATAGTAGAAACATAAAAAATTTGGGAATGTGGAAATAGATTGAAACATAAATTAAATCAATATATTTCTATAGATAAGGCTTAATAATCTATCAATTGAGTATGTTTTTTGTCTNTTATTGGGTTCATCTTCTTGAAATACAATGGTTAAGTCTATAGGTCAAAATTTATATCCTTTTCTTTCCCACACAATGTGCTTCAACTTCAACCTCATGTTATATTATACAAACACTAGCCTTTATAACTTTTGATAATTGAGTCGATTATGTACTTTAGTGTGAGTGAGGGCAAAAGCAACTCCAATATACATAAACAACCATTCAGTTGTACGAAAATAAGCAACATCTTACTAATAATAACAAAAAAAAAAAATTGAAGACAAATTTTGATGTTTAAATAATCTGCTTAATTACTTGGATCAATTTTTTTTCTTTCCCTAAAGTAGTTCGGTCGTCAAGCTATACATGGTCTTTCGAAATATTTTTACATAGATAACATGGATATGTTAATGTTAAGGGATTATATGTAATAATGCGCTCTTGAAATACAAATCATAAGACTAAATTTTTATCTCTGCAAGTGCTTGACAAGTCTTTTTGAAGTTGCTTCTAATCGACACAACTATTATAAGCGAATCCAACAAACTTTCTAACACTACAATTTTCTTTTTAATGGTATGAAGGATTCAAGTAATAAGTTACATATAAAAGGAAAATGAAATTCATGTGAAATATGAAAATGATAATGTATTTAGATAATAAATTCAAGCATTTCTAAATAATATTCTAAACTTTCATATGAATATAGTGGATGATTTGTTTCTAGAGCATCAATGATGTCAAGAAACTTCATACTAGATTGAGGAATCACATGTTTAATAGCTTGTCCAGCTCGTTTAACTGCATCATGTACATATCACATTGTAGTTCTTCTGTCCTTATCTACTATCCTTAGAACTCTTGGTAGGTGTATAAATATTCACTACCTCTTTGACACTTTCCCAAAACTTAGGAATAGTCCCTTCTATTCGCTTTCTAGCTGGATCCTTTGCTGCCGTAGTGCTAGACTAATCTTCTATAATTGACATCCTTTCTAAGCCATTTTTTGTTCCAAAATATTTTGTAGGAAAATGTAATTAGTGACATACCTTGTTGAGCCAATTCCCTTAAACACTATGTTCTTAGGCTATTGTAGATAAAATTTATCGTTCTTTTAGCTTGCTCTTGGACATTTCAAACTGTTTCAATACTTGCAAAATCATGTAAAATCAAATCTAGACAATGGATAGCACAAGAAGTCCAATATAAGTGCAGTCTTCATTTCATAAACATTTCGCTGGAGCTTTATATGCATTGTCATTGTCTGTAATAATTTGGACCACATATTTCTCTCCTATGGCCTCAATAAAATCATCCATTAATTGGTAAATGTAATTCACATCTTTGTCATGTCNCTGGAGCTTTATATGCATTGTCATTGTCTGTAATAATTTGGACCACATATTTCTCTTCTATGGCCTCAATAAAATCATCCATTAACTGGTAAATGTAATTCACATCTTTGTCATGTCCGGAAGTATCAACTAACTTGTTGAAGACCACATTTTTCTCATAATATACCAAGAAGTTAGTGACAGCTTGTTGGAAAAAATGGTTATTAAAGATAAATTAAAATGGGACTCACACGTCAAAATTAGTGGGACAATGATTTAATTATTTGTTCAAAATTATTAATATTTAAATGAAAAATTATTTCTTAAAAATTATCAATTTGTATTGGTATAATAGATTAAAATTTTGGATTTGGAGTTGGGTCAAAAATGGGTCAAATCGAAGTAGTGGACGAAGCAAGCAACGGAGTCTTGGCAAGTGGGGCCCAAGGCTTTGGTGACCTTGCCTTGGCGCCTTGGCTTGCCAAGGATATCTTCGCCTCGCCTCACTTTGCTTTCTATTGCCTTTGCCTTCTAGTGTCTAGGCACCCATCTCTAAGCTCCTAGGTGCCCTTCCCTTGCCCTGGGCACCCTCCTTTCTCCTTGGCGCCCTTGCCCTCCTTTGGCGCATAGTGCTCTCACCTCCCAGGTTTTGATATGTCCATTACATTTTAAAATTCACGCCCAGTTTGCCATAGAGTGTGTCTCTTCCTAAACAGGTACTGGTTGCCTCCCTTTGATCCGAGCAGGGACATCTCATGGTTGTTTAGTCGATCCGAATAGGCACCAGTGAGTCTATAAAAGGGCGACCCCACTGCCATTTGTAGTACACCGAAATTCAGGAACAATTCTTCTAACTTTCATACTTCTCTCTCAGTGCATTGTTGCATTCTGTCGTCTATGGTTCAAGTACAAGGCGTCAAGTTGTGTTTGCTGATTCTTGGAGATTGTATTGTTGTTTCTTCAAGAGTGAAAAGTCTGTTCTATCTTGGGAGACAGTTGTTTATTAACTTTGAGCACTGAGAGGGAATAAATCTATCTTAAGGAATTTGTGGATCATAGGGCTCGGATTATTTTGATTTTTTTGGTTTTCTTATTTAAAAGTTAGTGCTAGTCTGTCTCGTTATAAGTGCCCAGTTTCACCTTTCTTATTATACTGTGTTAGTTACATATAGCAATAGGTAATTGAATCTAATTACATAACAAATACTTGATTATTGTTCAACAATCTTAAGACAAATTTCTTGTATTATATAATTAGAGTGGTTACTACTATATTGTGAGACATAATTTGTATTCTGTTTTAGTCATTACATCAGACTCTTATTCTATAATATTAGTTTATTAAATTACTGTTTATCCAAAATAGGATTGTGTATTCTATTAGATCAATTTATCAAGATTGTTGTTTTGCTTTTGTTTGTGTAACATAAATGGCTAATACAAACGATACTATTCCTCCTCATAGAATGGTTGCACCTACGGTTGTTCCTACGACTGTGACTGTGATCCATGGGGAGAAGCCCTAGAGGTTTAACGGCTTGGACTACAAACGTTGGCAATAAAAGATGCTTTTCTATCTTATCACACTTAATCTTGTAAAATTTCTTAAGGAAGATGCTCCTACAATTGGAGAAAATGAAACTAATGTGGAAAAGGTAGCTGCGGTGGATGCTTGGAAGGATTCGGATTTTTTGTGTAGATATTACATCCTCAATGAGTTAGACAATGTACTATATAATGTCTATAGTGTTGTCAAAATTGCAAAAGAACTTTGGGACTCGTTGGACAAAAAGTGCAAGACTAAAGATGTTGGCACGAAGAAATTCATCGTTGGCAAGTTTTTAGATTTCAAAATGGTGGATATTAAGGCTGTTATATCCCAAGTTCAAAAACTTCAGGTAATCCTTCATAACATCCATGTTGAGGGTATGTCTCTTAGTCAGTGATTTCAAGTGGCTACAATCGTGAAAACATTACCACCCCAATGAAAGGAGTTTAAAAACTATCTCAAGCACAAGTGCAAGGAGATGAAACTTGAAGAATTAATTGTTCGTTTAAGGTAGAAGAAAACAACCGCAAATCTGAAAAGAAAAATAGTGTCTTTAACCCAATGAAATCCAAAGCCAACATTGTGGAAGGAGGAACAAAGGTTAACAAACAGAGGAAGCATAATGGTGATGGTCCAATGTCAAGGATCGAAGAAATTCAAGGGCAAGTGCTACACTTGTGGCAAACCGGGGTATATCTCAAAAGACTGACATAGGCCAAAGAATTTCAAGAAACCTAATGTTCAAGCAAACATAATTGAAATGGACAAGCTTTCTGTGGAAGTCAACGACATGAATTTCTCCATAGTTGTTTTAGTGGGTAACCCTAAAGATTGGTGGGTGGACACCGACGTTACTCGACATATTTGTTCTAACAAATGAATGTTCTCTACTTATAAACTCTATATGGGGAATTCCTCTACCTCTAAGATTGAAGGAAGTGACAAGATGATACTCAAGATGACATTGGACAAACAACTCACCATGAACGAAGTGTTTCATGTCCCGCCGGTTTCCTGCTTAGTAAGAATGGCTTTAAGTTAGTCTTTGTATATGACAAGTTTGTACTTATAACGAATGAAATGTTTGTAGGAAAAAGATACATGAGTGATGGACTTTTTAAGCTCAATGTAATGACAGTTTGTATCCACATTTTCTATTAATCAGAATATGATAAATTCTTCTTACTTGCTTGAGTTTTCTAATACGTGGCATGCTAGACTAGGAGGACATGTTAATTATGATGCAATTATACCGAACCTCTTGAAATAATTTATAGTGATGTTTGTGAGTTAAAGTTTGTGCAAACAAGAGGTGGTAACAAGTATTTTATCACTTGTTACGTTTAGAGAGGTAACATAACTCAATATTAAAGAAACAGAGAGTGGTCAAAAACTTAACCTACTTCTCACAAACATCTTGTATTTATAGTTATCTTATACTCATACAAATGCTGAGTATACCCTCTATATAATATAGTTATTACAACCTAGTATTTGTACATAATAATACTCTAATACTCTTAGCACTCCTCCTCAAGCTGAACTATATATATATATAGTTCATATAATCCAATTTTGAAACAAATAGTTGTAAGACGAGTACGACTCAGTGCTTTAGTGAACCTATCTGCAAGTTGATCCTCCGACCTCAAAAAGGGAGTTTTAATATCCCAATTATTATCTTGTCTCGAGCAAATTGACAATCAACCTTAATATGTTTGGTTCCCTTATGAAATACTGGATTTGCTGCAATATGGATAGTTGCCTGATTATCACAAAATAATTGTAAAGGAGATTGAACTGAAAAATCAATTTTTTGAAGAAAGTGTAGTAACTATGTCAACTCACTAGTTGGATGTGCCATTACTCTATACTCAGCTTTAGGAATAGATCTTGTTACTACTGTTTGTTTCTTAATNGTGTAGTAACTATGTCAACTCACTAGTTGGATGTGCCATTACTCTATACTCAGCTTCAGCAATAGATCTTGTTACTACTGTTTGTTTCTTACTTTTCCATGAGATAACGTTATTGTTAGAATATTAATAATAAGGGTAGTGTAGGCATTTTCTTTATGTTGTGTTGTCTCTACTATATAAGTGTTACTTTGTGTATTTCTAGGTTTAAGATGTTCATTACAGACTTGCTTTTTAGTCTAATAATATAGTCATTCTTTCTCTTTTTTATTATGTATTGTTGTTGATTAAATTTATCATGGTATCAGAGCAATTATATTTCAAAACCTAAGACTATGAAAAAGATGAAATAATTTCTTCTTCTTTGTTTTATGGGCTGTTGGAGAATGACGTCAACATCACTGATGATGATGTCATGGTGATGTTATCCTTTTCTGATCGTAAAGACCACTGTCAGACTCGAAATTGTATGGGCTTTCTGTTGGTATGGTTTGTATTTGATTTTGAGCACATCTCGTAGGTGTTTCTATTTTTTGAATATTTTTGGCCCAAATTTTTGAATTTCTTCAATCTGTTGAAACAAAGGTTTTTTGCTATAATTTTTGGTTCAAATCTTCTCCAAGAGGTCCGACTAAGCCTCCTGGGTCACCTCTTGAGAGACTCGAAGCTTTTGAGTAGCTTTTTGGCTTGATTTTGGCTATTCGAGGGTTTCGGTATACCTGGGCCAGTGTACTGGGTAGTCTGCTGTGGCTTCGGTAGCAGTGTTTTCTGCTTTGATGTTGATTGGTATTGGGCAGTTTGGTTGTGCTTTGTTATTGGGTGGTGTTTCTGCTTTGTTGTTGTTGACGCCGGTGTAGTGTACTTTGGCAGTCTGGTTGTGGCTTTGGCAGTCTGGTTGTGTGGCTTGATAGTTGGAGTTATTGCTTGGTGGCTGCTGAGTTTTGAATGTGGATTGCTCTTTTGGTGTTATTGTGTGGGTTTTGACTGCTTTGATTTTGATACAATGACAAATGGAAATTCTGCTTCACTTCAAGCTATTAGTGTGAAATTAATAGGTAAAAATTATGTTTATTGGGCTTATGTTATGAAAAATTTTTTAATGGGAAAAGATATGTGGAATTATATTAGTGGTGTTGCACAGGCTCTAATTGATACTAAGGCTAAAAATTATGCTGATTTGAAGAGTACTTGGGATATCAACAATACAAAAATTATCACCTGGATTAATAACTTGATTGATCAGACTATTGAGATTCATCTATCCAAGTTTAGCACAACTAAGGAAATATGGGATTATTGGCCACACTTTTTGTCCAGTCTAATTTTGCAAAGAGGTATCAATTAGAGCATGAGATTCGAGATGCGCATTAAGAGGACAAAAATATACACGAATTCTATTCAATTATGACTGACTTCTGGGATCAGCTAGCACTTACTAAACCCACTGAGTTGAGCACTAATTTGACATATCGCACCTTCAGAGAAGAGCAGAGGCTGGTGCAATTCTTGATGGCCCTTAGAGATGACTTCGAGGGACTTCGTGGTTCCATTCTACATCGTCACCCACTCCCCTCAGTGGATGTAGTTGTTAATGAGCTCTTAACTGAAGAGATTCGCCTTAAAACCCTTTCTGGAAAGGGTTTTCTTCCACTGCCAATTCAGACTGTGTTGGCTGTTCCTTCCAAAGTGACCTCTAATTCCTAAAACAAATATCAAGGTTGAGTTACTTCTGATGAGTGTAGCTTCTGTCGTGAAAAGGGTCACTGGAAGGCCCAATGTCCAAAGTAGATGAACAAGAATGCACGAGGGTTTCAAAATCAGTCATTTAAGTCTAGAGATCGTCATACAGCAGTTGTAGCACCGCTAGTGGATGAGTCAGACTCACCAGCTCCCAGCCTAACTATGCTTGTAGACTAACTATAACAGTTTCTCTCTCTTCATCAGTCTGGTACTCTCATAGTTTCTCCCACTATAGGTTCGTTCAGCTTAGGTCCATCAAGTATATCTCGAACCGCCTAGGTCTTTGACTCAGGTGCCAAATATCATATGACTAGTGACTCTTCTTTATTTGCATCTATAGTTTCTCCTCCATCTTTGTCTGTACTTGCTGCCGATGGTTCTCAAATGTCATTAGCTGGTGTTAGGACAATTATTGCTTCCAACCTTACATTTCAGATGTCTATTATATTTCTTAACTTACTTTAAATTTACTTTCAGTTAGTCAACTATTTGATTCTGGATTTTTAGTTTATTTCTCTTCCTCTGGTTGTGTTGTACAGGATCCACGGTTCAAGAAGCTAATTGGGATAGACAGTAGAAAGGGTGGGTTATACGTGTTGGAGGAGCTTCATGTCCCAGATGCTGTTGCTTCTACTTTTGATTTATCTTCTTTTCGTTTGAGTCCAGAGTCATTTAGTTTTTATTTATGGCATTTTTGTCTTGGTCATGTTTCTTATTCGCCTTTAAAATTTTTAGTTTCAACTGGTAGTTTGGATAGTTTAGGCAGTCATGACATTTATGATTGTAGTGGATGCAAGTTGGCTAAATTTAGTGCATTGCCGTTCAATAAAGTGTTACTTGTTCTCTTGCATCATTTGATCTTGTTCACTTTGATGTATGGGGACCGACTCTTGTTCCTACACAAGGAGGGTCAAAATATTATGTTTCATTTATTGATGATTATACGAGATACTTTTGGGTATTCTTGATGAAACGTCGGTCTGAATTCTTTTCTATCTTTACTACTTTTGGTAACATGGTACACACAATATTTTGCAGTCATTAAATATTTTCGATGTGATCAGGGAGGTGAATATACTCTTACTTCTTTTCATGATTTGTTAAAATCTGATGGTACATTATATCAATTTTTTTGCACTGACACACCTGAGCAGAATGGTGTTGTCGAACGAAAACACTGTCATATTGTAGAGACAACACGTTCCCTTTTATTATCAGCACATGTTCCCATCTCATTTTGGGGGGAAGCAGTTTGACAGCAGTTCATTTGATCAACACCATTCCGGCCATTCTCACCTCTGGAGTCACTCCATGTGAAAAGTTATGTGGTAAGCCGCCTAACTATTTTTCTTTACGTGTGTTTGGTTGTACCTGTTTTGTTTTGCTCCCTAGTGTTCTTCATATCAAACTTTTTGCCCGTTCAGCTTTATGTGTATTTTTAGGATATGGTGAGGGGTCAAAAAGGGTATCGTTGCTCTGATCCCATCGCCCATAAATTTTATGTCACTCGTCATGTTGTTTTTATGGAGCATATTCCATTCTTTTCAATTCCATCTTGCAATCTCGTAAGGTAGCGATCCCTTGACTGGCAAACCTGAAAAAACGGGGTTAGAAGAAAGGGGGCTAGGCGTGAGCCTAGCCAATCCCCTCCGAAGTTTAAGTCAGTAAGATCAAAGGGATGTTTCTTAGTCAATGAGCTATGATTTGATTTTGCCTACCTTTGTTCATTTTTTTGAGGGATATTTATACCTGAATTAACAATGATTGCTCTAGATTTTCAGTCCCATTTGGACATCTCACATCTGACACACCATCTCTCGTGCTGTGAATGCTTCCCCTTTACGCCTCCTCGAATTGAATGCTCGGGGAATGGTATAAGTGCTCGGCCGAAAGCCAAACATTTATACTACGAGCCGAGCAGCCCAATCCAAGAGGTCGGCGTTTGACACCGAAAGGGTACGGACTACTCGATGGATCAGAGAACTCGGGAGAACCAATCGCGTTGTTTCGGCGTATCAGTCATTAATGCTCCAGTCATCATGACAGTAGGCATAGACTTGCAGAGAGCAATTGGTGGCAGCCTCGCATTTATTTGTCTTGTCACTATCACTTATCTCGCCATAAATGCGAGGTCACATCGCTTTGACTATGATGCCAATTGTTGTACTCGGCCGCTCTGTGTCACCATGCCTTGGCTCACCTCCTCGGCATCTTCCAAACATCCTAATGACTTTATTGGGCCACGTGTCACCCTGGGAGTTGAGGATCCACACAGGAGTCCCGCTATATACATTGATCCCTTTCCTACTAATGTTTCTCATGACACATATATTGGTGATTTACTTGTGTCAGATCCTTCCTCTTCTAAGTCGACCATCTCTCGTTCCCCTATTGTGCATACATATGTTCGCAGGACTCCAATTATCTCCTCTCCGGATGCAGTGCCTCCCTCTTCTCCTCCGACCGCCCAATCAGGTTCAGACACTGTGAGTCATACCTCACGCTATCCTCAGCGCTCTCGCAAATGTCCAGACAGGTTTGGTTGGAGTAATATTTGTTATTCTTTTGACTTTTGTTCTTTCCTTACTTCTATTCATTCTCTATTTAAACCCACCTCCTACAAGGAGGCTTTACTTGATCCACTTTAAAAATAGGCTATGGATGAGGAGTTGTTTGCCTTACATAAGGCCAGAGCTTGGGAGTTAATGCCTTTACTGCCTGGTAAACGTCCAATTGGTTGTAAGTGGGTTTATAAGATAAAAACTAGGTCGGATGATTCTGTGAAACGATATAAAGCTCAATTAGTAGCCCAAGGGTTTGTTCAGGAATATGGTTTAGGCTATGATGAGACTTTTGCTCTTGTTGCCAAGGTAACTATTGTTCGCACCGTGATTGCAGTTATTGCCATTCGACAATTGCTCATAACCCTCTATTGCACTGGGCTGCTGTTCTTCGCATTCTTTAGTATTTTTGTGGTACTCTACATCAGAGTTTACTATTTTCTCACTCTTCATCTATGGAACTCAGGGCTTACTCTGATGTTGACTGGGCTGGCGACTCTATGGATCGCAAGTCCACCACTGATTTCTGTCTTTTTCTTGGGGATTCTCTTATTTTCNTCTCACTCTTCATCTATGGAACTCAGGGCTTACTCTGATGTTGACTGGGCTGGCGACTCTATGGATCGCAAGTCCACCACTGATTTCTGTCTTTTTATTGGGGATTCTCTTATTTTCTAGAAAAGCAAGAAACAAACTGTTGTTGCTCGTTCTTCTGCTGAAGCTGAGTATCGTGTTATGGAATCTACTACAGCTGATATTATCTTGTTACGATGGCTCCTTGCTGATCTTGGCATTTTGATATCTTCTTGTACTCCTATGTTTTGCGACAATGCCAGTGCTATTCAGATTGCTCATAACTCAGTCTTCTANTTTTGACTTTTGTTCTTTCCTTACTTCTATTCATTCTCTATTTAAACCCACCTCCTACAAGGAGGCTTTACTTGATCCACTTTAAAAATAGGCTATGGATGAGGAGTTGTCTGCCTTACATAAGGCCAGAGCTTGGGAGTTAATGCCTTTACCGCCTGGTAAACGATATAAAGCTCAATTAGTAGCCCAAGGGTTTGTTCAGGAATATGGTTTAGGCTATGATGAGACTTTTGCTCTTGTTGCCAAGGTAACTATTGTTCGCACCGTGATTGCAGTTATTGCCATTCGACAATTGCTCATAACCCTCTATTGCACTGGGCTGCTGTTCTTCGCATTCTTTAGTATTTTTGTGGTACTCTACATCAGAGTTTACTATTTTCTCACTCTTCATCTATGGAACTCAGGGCTTACTCTGATGTTGACTGGGCTGGCGACTCTATGGATCGCAAGTCCACCACTGATTTCTGTCTTTTTATTGGGGATTCTCTTATTTTCTAGAAAAGCAAGAAACAAACTGTTGTTGCTCGTTCTTCTGCTGAAGCTGAGTATCGTGTTATGGAATCTACTACAGCTGATATTATCTTGTTACGATGGCTCCTTGCTGATCTTGGCATTTTGATATCTTCTTGTACTCCTATGTTTTGCGACAATGCCAGTGCTATTCAGATTGCTCATAACTCAGTCTTCTATGAGCGCACAAAGCACATTGAGATTGATTGTCACTTTGTGCGTCATCATTTGCAGCAGGGCACCATCACTCTCTCTTTTCTTGCTTCCATAATGCAAATAACGGATTTTTTTACGAAGTCTCACACCATAGCACGTTTTCGATTTCTTCTTGGCAAACTTTTGATGTTGTCTGCCACATCATGAGTTTGAGAGGGGGCATTAGAGTATTAATAATAATGGTAGTTTAGGCATTCTCTTCTTTATGTTGTGTTGCCCTACTATATAAGGGTTACTTTGTGTATTTCTAGGTTTAAGATGTTCATTACATACTTGCTTTTTAGTCTAATAATATAGTCATTATTTATCTTCTTTATTATGTATTGTCATTGATTAAATCTATCAGTTACCTCCCACAAAAGTACAGTAACCAATGGTTGAGAGCTAGCCCAATCAACATCTACAAAATCTTCCACTTTAAGATGTCTATTAGCTCGATACAACAACCCAAGACTAAGAGTACAGTGACTGCCTCCCAATGTGGTACTCTAGGGTATCTCATAAATTGACTTGCTACACTAACTGTATAGGAAATATCTGATCGGATAATGGTGAGATAATTTAGCTTCCCAACCAACCTGCAATATCGACCCAAATTCTCAAACAGTGCACTATCATTCATTAATAATTTCTGATTCAGATCCATAAGAATATCAATTGGTCAGCCACCCAACAAATCTGCTTCTTTTAGCATGTAAAGTATATATTTCCTCTGGAATAAACAAATATCCTGTTTAGATCTCGTAACCTCAATACCCAAGTACTTGAGTTTTCTTAGGTCCTTAGTGTGAAATTGGTCTTGTAGGAAGGTTTTAATTTGATAATTCCCTCAAAATCATTTTCAGCAATTACAATATCATCCACATAAACAACCAATAGAATATGACCAGCATCAGTCTGTTTATTAAACATAGAATGGTNATCATCCACATAAACAACCAATAGAATATGACCAGCATCAGTCTGTTTATTAAACACAGAATGGTCTGCCTGACATTGAAGAATNAATTCCCTCAAAATCATTTTCAGCAATTACAATATCATCCACATAAACAACCAATAGAATATGACCAGCATCAGTCTGTTTATTAAACATAGAATGGTACCAAACTCTAAAATTACATTTCAAAACTTAGCAAACCATACCTTCGGTGACTGTTTCAAATCATATAGAGATTTCTTTAATCGACACACTCTTACAGTACTCTCCATGAGTAGTAAACCTAGGGGGGCTGCTCTATATAGAGGTTTTCCACCAAATCACTATGTAAGAAGGCATTCTTGACATCTCATTGAAACAAAGGTCAATCAAGATTAGCAGCCAAAAAAATCAAGATACGGACCTCTTGAATTTTGGCAACTGGAAAAAAGGTCTTCTCATAGTCAACACCATAGGTTTGAGTAAGACCCTTAGCAACAAGACAAGCGTTGAGATGCTCAATCAAACCATCCAGATTAAATTTAATAGTATACACCCATTGACAACCAATAGTCTGTTTACCAGGTGGTAAAGGAACAAGCTCCTAAGTCCCATTATGATGTGAGACATCCATGTCCACTTCCTTAGCTTTCCTTCTACCTGGATTAGACAACGCACCCTATAAGGTCTTAGGAATAGAGATAGTAGACAGTTGAGATATAAAACAAGAGAAGGTAGAAGACAAGACATCATAAGAAACAAAATGAGCAATAGGATGGTTAGTAACACACAAGCGAGCACCTTTCCGAAGAGCAATAGATAAAGAATCAGAAATAGCTACGGGACCATGATCTAAAGATGGCAAGGAAGACGGTAAGGGCACCTTAGTCGATGGTCACGGGCGTCGGGTGTAAACACGGAGTGGAGAAGTAGATGGTAACATACTAGGCAGCAGAAGAACTAATGGTAAGGGAAAAGGCGGGGGTGTTGGTGACAATCCAAAGTCAATATCTAGAGGCTGAGCAAGTGCCAAAAATTATGAAATAGATTCATTAAAAGTGACATCAACACTAGTGAAATACTGACAAAGGATAGGACTATAACAACGATATCCCTTATGTGTGCAGGAGTATCCAAGAAAGACATATTTGGTAGCACGAGGGTCAAGTTTATTAAACCCAGATCCTGAGTTGTGAACATAACAAACACACCAAAAATCTTAGGAGTTAAGTAAAAAAAGGGTTTAGTAGGGAAAATGACAGAAAATGGACTTTGTTCATTTAACACAAATGAAAACATAATATCAATAAGGTGACAAGCAGTGAGCACAACATCACTCCAGAAATGAGGAATATTTATCTAGAATAACAGTGCATGGTAACTTCCAACATATGACAATTCTTGCGACACCATTCTGTTGAGATATGTAAGCACAAGAAGTCTAGTGAATAATGCTAGTTTTACTGAAAAAGGGTCATATTCATATTCATGAGCATTATCAGAACTTCAAATACGAATACGACAACCATACTGAGTTTGGATTTATTTACTAAAAGTCTCAAATATAGAAAATAAGTCAGAACGAGCTTTTATAAGAAATAACTAAGTCACACGAGAATAATCATCCACAAATGACACAAAATAAGGATATGTATTAGATGCAATATTCTTTATTAGACCCCATACATCAGAATGCACTAATTTAAACAGACTAGACACATGATTATTGACTTTAGATTGAAAAGACACACGGTGATGCTTATTAAGTTGACAAGTTTCACAAGACACAAACAACACCTAACTAAGGCTTAGAACTTGATGCTTTAGATTCTAGAGGGAGGGATGACTAAGACGACAATGCCATTGAAATAGAGAGGATGAGGTCTAGAGTGCCCGAGTAGGTGAATTACGGTCGAAGTAATAAAGATCATCAGCTTTATGCCCAGTAATAATCTTCCTCTTCATCTGGAGATCTTGCAACATATAATAAGAAGGATAAAATGTTACTTAGCAATTGAGAGGGGATAGTTTTGCTAATGGAATCTAAACTAAAGGGAAACTGAGGGACAAATAAAATGAATGATACAGATATATCAGGACTTAATTGAGTAGTCTCTAAATCTATAACTTTAAAAGTACCATTAGCAAGTGTAACACTATGGGAGAAAGAAACAGGATGGCAAGTAGACTTGGGATATCTGTGAGTGAAAGGGATATAAACTAAGACTAGAGCTCTGCATATATCCAAGCAATAGTATAAAAAGACCTGAACATCCTTCTGGTTTAGGCAAGACATAAAAGTCATAGTAAGGGTAAAAAAGGAAAAAAAAACCCTAATAAACTAGAGTATAATTCCAACACTCCCCCTCAAGTTAGGCGCAAAAATGTCAACTAAGTCAAGCTTGACAACGGAGTCCTAAGGAATGGATAGAGTAACAGGTTTGGTGAAAACATCTACAACCTGATCATTGGTCCCCACAAATAATGGAGTGACAATACCACAACTAACATTTTTTTGAAGAAAGTGAACATTGATCTCCATATATTTTGTCTTCTAGTGTAGTACAGAGTCAAAAGTGAGTTGAATAACATANGTGAAAACATCTACAACCTGATCATTGGTCCCCACAAATAATGGAGTGACAATACCACAACTAACATTTTTTTGAAGAAAGTGAACATTGATCTCCATATGTTTCGTCTTCTAGTGTAGTACAGAGTCAAAAGTGAGTTGAATAACAGATCGATTATCATAATATAATATGGATGGAGAAGTCACTGAAAATCTTAACTCGCCAAGAATCGTTCATAGCCAGATAATCACACGTGCCAAGTGTCAGTGTCCGATATTCTGCCTCTGTTGACGAGCAGGAGATAATTGTCTACGTCTTGTTCCAAAAAATAAGATGAGTCCCTCAAAAAGTATAGAAGCTCGTCTTAGATCGACCGTCACATGCTCCTCCATAACTGAATTTGAATAATAGGCTAGAGAACCTATCTAGGATCCTAATGTATAGAACAACGCAAGTCCAAGACAAGATTTGAGGTACTAAAGAATATGATAAACTACATAAAGATGAGGCTGACATGACCTTTGCATGAATTGACTAACTCGGCTGACAACGAATGAAATATCTGGCCTAGGTAGATAAGTCTACTTATCAACCTCTAATAGACAATCGGATCTCTCAACTCCTCAATTTCAGCAGTAAACTTCAGGTTTGGAATCATAGGTGATGATATCGGTTAACACTCTAACATCCCTGTGTCTGAGAAANATTTCAGCAGTAAACTTCAGGTTTGGAATCATAGGTGATGATATCGGTTAACACTCCAACATCCCTGTGTCCGAGAGAATATCTAGAACATACTTCCTCTATAAAAGAACAATACCCCTACTACTACGAATAACCTTAATCCTAAGAAAGTATTGTAGAAATCTAAAGTCCTTTATGTCGAAGGCCTTTCCAAGGTCTACCTTGACCTATGCAGTTCCAAAAACATCATCTTTTATAATAATAATATCATTCACATACACTAAAAAAATGACACACTGCCCAAAAGTATTCTGTCGAATGAAACATGTATGATCAGAATGACATCTGGTGAACCCTAAACGAACAACTATACCACTAAAGCGAGAGAATTAGACTCGTGGTGATTGTTTCAATCCATAAAGAGACTTAAGTAGTCGACAAACCTTCCCAGCATACTCCCCTCTTCCACAAATACCTAGCGGTGCATCCATGTAAATGGTTTCGTCCAAATCACCGTGAAGAAACACATTTTTCACATCCAATTGGTGAAAAGATCAAGAATACTTTGCAGTTAGAGAATAATCAATCAAACGACAATCAATTTTGTCACGGGAGCACAGGTAGCACCAAAATCACGATCAGATACCTGAATATAGCCCTTCGCCACAAGCCTTGTGGCGATCAATAGTACTATCAACAAGAAATTTTAGGGTGTAAACCTAATGACAACTAACATGCTTCACCCTTGAAGGTAAAAAGACAAGATTCTACATATAATTACACTGAAGAGCGTCAATTTCTGTCTGCATGACAAGAACCCACTAGGGCTCCCGCATAGCCTCTGAAACGGAGTGAGAAATAGGCGTATCTGATAAGGCCAAATTATAAGCTCGAAATGTAGTAGACAGGCCATCATAAGAAAGATAACCAGAGATTGGATATAAAGTTTTGGCGGTCCAACTGGACGACGATCACACGATGGATAACGATGCCCTAAATCATCATCCTGCATTGACAATGTCTCATTAGGTAAAGTAACTTGCTCACTACTTGCAATCTCATTAGTACTAACAACAGGTGTATCAATGTGTTTAACGAACTGAGAAATATTATCTGCATTGCCTGAGGTGGAGGGGCCATCAGCGGGGGATAGGAGTGAGGACGACAAACATAAACTTGCAAAAGGAGGTGAGACTAGTGACTTTGTGGTGACAGGGACGAGTGGGTCTAGAGGAGGAGAGACTGGTGACTCTGTAGTAACAGTGACCAATGACTTTGGCTCCTATGGTAAGGAAAAATCAAAGGGAGTATCAACAACTAGAGGGACAAACCCAGAATTAGAAGAAAAATAAAGAATATGCTCAAGAAAGGTAACATATAGACTATAATACATATGGTGCCTGAAAGGATCATAATACTGATATCCCTTAGACCGATGATAATAATCCACAAAGATACAACGAATTGCTTTATCATCAAGTTTATGACAAGTAGGAGATCTATCCTAAATAAAACATGTACAGTCAAAAACACAAGGGAGAACTAAAAAAATTATTTGCTCAGAGAATAAGACTTGCAAGGGAGCCTTATGCTGAAAAATATGACTTAGTGTATGATCGTATGGGTAGAATTCAAAATAGCAAAATGTAAATAAGATTTTTTTATTCTAATACCTCTAAACATACAACGTACCATCTCAGTCAGACTTCTATTTTTCCTTTCAGCAACTTCATTTTGCTCAGGAGTATATGGACAAGTGTGACTGTTAAAGGATACCCTGAGAAGAAAGGTGAAATACTAAGGCATCAGATAAATTCTTTGGCATTATCTAAACGAAGAGCACGAACAATGATATCAAATATATTGCGGATCTGCTTACAAAATGTTTGATTAGAGAGCAAGTGAAAATTTCATCGAGGGAAATGGGCTTAAAGCCTATTACTTAACTAAGACTCACCATAATGGCAACCCAACTTAGTTGATTGGAGATCTCAAGATCTAAGTTCAAAGGGACAATTAACTTATATGTAACTCAGTACGCACTGAAGAGATTTTCTAAAATCTTTCCTATTCCTATAATGAGACAGTGCACATCTGTCGCGAGAATTAGGGTAAGTTACATTTTTAATGATATTTTGTGACTTGAAAATGTCCAAGTGGGGTATAGCAGAATACTTTTAATCAGAAATCACCTATGTGAGTAAAGAATGGGTTGCTTCTATGAGAATCGTAGGCTAATTACTCTAATATTACTGATGAAATCAAGTGGTATTCAAGGCCAAAATGAACACAAATGTGAGAACCAACTGTGTTCAAAGAGAAATTGTGTGAATTTTATTGTTTTGGTTTACACAAACAGCTAACAGTTCAAAGACATCATATCCATTGATTAGCCAAGTATATCTGATAGTCTTTTACTAGAGAAAGTTCAAGGCAACTGGCTACTTATCTAGATGCAGTAACCTTTTAAGTACATTCATCTGTACTTAAACCAGTGTTTGCATTATAATACATTAAATTTTTATTCATGTGGGGTATTGTTGAAAAAAATGGTTATGAAAAATAAATTAAAATGAGACTTACACATCGAAATTAGTGGGACTATAATTTAATTATTTGTTCCAAATTATTCATATTTAAATGGGAAATTATGCCCCAAAAATTATCAACTTGTATTGGTATAATAGACCGAATTTTTGAATTTAGAGTTGGGTCAAAAATGGATTAGATAGGAGTAGTGAACAAAGCAAGCAGTGAAGCCTTGGCAAGTAGGGCCCAAGGCTTTGGTGACCTTGCCTTGGTCCCTTGCTTGCTTTGCCTTGGTGCCTTGGTAAGTGGGGCCCAACGCCTTGGCGTGCTAAGGATTGGCTTGCCTTGCCTCGTGGTTTGTTGCCTTCGCCTTCTAGTGCCTAGGCACCTATCTCCAAGCTCCTAGGTGCCCTTCCCTATCCTTGGTTGCCCTCCTCTCGCCTTGGCGCCCTCGCCCTCGCCCTCCTTTGGCTCGTAGGGCTCTCACCTCTCGGGTTTTGATATTCCGTTACATTTTAAAATTTGCGCCCAGTTCGCCGTAGAGTGTCTCTTCCTGAACAGGACCAACATGTACTAATTGCTTCCCTTCGATCTGAACAGGGACGTCTCATGTTTGTTCAGTCAATCCGAATAGGCACCGGTGAGTCTATAAAGGGGCGACCCCGGTTGTCATTTGGAGTGCACCAAAATTCAGGAACAATTCTTCTGACTTTCATACTTTTCTCTCTCTCTGCATACTGTCTGTTTCATTCTGTCGTCTATGGTTTAAGTACAAGGCATCAATTTCTGTTCGCTGATTCTTGAAGATTGTAGTGCTGTTTCTCCAAGAGTGAAAAGTCCATTTTATCTTAGGAGACAGTTGCGCATCAATATTGAGCACTGAGAGGAAGCAAATATGCCTTAAGCAAATTGTGGATCATAGGGCTCAGATTATTATGATTTTTCTAGTTTTCTTATTTGAAAGTTAGTGCTGGTTTGCCTTGCTGTTAGTGCTCCGTCTCGCCTTGCTTATTATATTGTGTTAGTTACATATAACAATAGGTATTATATTGTGTTAGTTACATATAACAATAGGTAATTGGATCTAATTATATAGCAAATGTCTGATTATTGTTCAACATAGCTTACCTCATGGTGGATGTCCACCCATCACATATCATTGTGACTTTGTACCTATCCCACTTTTTAAAATTGTTCAATTTGTTTTTGAAGTTCTCAACATCATTATCTAGTAAGGGTCTGCTAATCTCGTATTGAGTTGGGACTTGCATATCTACTCCAGTTAAAACAATTTCATTAATCACCAACTTGTAAAAATGGCATTGAGCTTTGCTTGGTAGAATATTTTCATAAATGAAGTATTTTGCTATAGCGTGTTTCGATTACTTTGCCCACCTTTTGGAATTCCACATATAAGTTAACTTTGTTTTCTTGACTTCCATGTTCCAATACATTGAAGGATCTATCTTTTCTATTATTTGATCTTTCTCCCTGTTCTTCAACTTTAGTGATTTTCTTGAAAATTTTTTTCAAGCTTCTTTCACACTATGTGAATGCATCAAGCCCATGGATACACCACCTTTTTGGCTAAATGATCCAGAGCTTCCTCCTTTAAAGCCCTACTCGGCCATATGGATGTCACGAATAGATCGTTGTTTTGCGTCCTCTATATTAGATCTCTCTTCTATATTCGTATCATAGGAATATTTCATTAAAATAAATTCCAATACCACTTCTCCTCCTTGATCCACCAATTGAATTTTGTCGCATTTTACTTTGCCCTTCGGTCACATCTTCACTTTCCTTATTGTTATGATTCATGTAATCCTTCATGGCCCTTAAAATATCTTCATGACTCTTCTAACATTTTTCCAAATTTGGATGATCGAAACACACCACCACTGATGGTGAAGCTTTTTCATGGTTGGATTTGTTATGCGAGCTTGTATCGCATATTGAATAATTAGAACCACAAGGGTTGACTTATATACTTGAGGGGTTCCTCCCCTCATTGCCAATTGGTTTTTGGTTGGATGTGCTAACATAATATTAAAATTGGGCCTTGGGTGGTCAGTGGGCTAAGTCTCTTACCCATTTGACTTTTCAGTATGCATGGTTGTTTATTTGTTTGTTGACCCCACGTGCGAGCCTAAGGGAGCTTGTATCCCACATTGAATAATTAGGATCATTAAAGTTGATTTATGTATTTGAGGGACTACTCCACTCATTGTCAATTGGTTTTGGGTTGGATACTCTAACAGGATCGATGTGACAAGCTTTGGAAGCTTAGGCAGAAGACGAGGAATTGTTGGTTCAAAAGGGGAGTGCATGTGGCATATTTATTAGGATTTATCAAATTTAGTTTTATTATTTGTATTTTTGGTTAAATTGCATTTAGTCACGGTTCAAAGTATCAACCAATTCGTATCCGCTTCGGCCACCTTCGATTCAATACCTACACGTTGCAGAATAAACACATGTCTTGTTTGAATCAGTACAACTTGGCCCAACTCGAAACCATCCCATTTGAGTAGGCCGATTCACATCCGTGTCAAACCGATTCGCACAGAACTGTTTAACTACACCAAGACAACAGAGAAAATGCAAAAAAAAAAAAAGAAAGCAAAATAGATTGAGATTGAGACCAAAATCTAAAAAAAAAGGACCCATCTTACAAGCAAAAACAAAAACAAGGGACTGATTTGAAAAAAAACAAGATTAGATCACACTGCAAAAAACTAGATGGTGTTCTACAAGTTTTCGACCCTTTTTGTCATTATATACGTAGAACAATAAATTGGAAAAATTTGTAATGCAACCTTGTAAAATCGTAGAAGAATTGCCTTGAATACTAAGAGCCACCTCTTCCTCTTCTTTTTCTTCTTATTCTTCTTTATGTAGCTATTGCATAGACCCAATATCATCGCTTGTGTAGAGAGATCCTTCAATCACATCGTTGTTTGAGTCTCAGCTTAGAGCTTCCTCGCTTTGTCTTCGTCTCTCAAATTCTCTCTCTCTAACCAACTTCGCATGAACGATATAGTGACTAAGTCTATGTCGTCTAATGTTCGAAAAATGTTGCGTTTATTTTCGTAATTTTTTTTTCTAATTTATAAAATGTGTAGGTGATTTTTTTTTTTTTTTTGGGTAAGTTTTGTTAAATTTTTTTGATAGTTAGAGTTTATTTTATTTTATTTTTTTGTGTTAAACACACTATGCCAATATATTGCGTAGTAATATATTTGTAATATAAATATGTTATAATTATTAACTTTTCTTTTCTATATGTGATTGGACATAATAATGACACATTCACCTTAGATGATGATGACAAATATTTTCCATATCACACTTGTGTTTTGTTTTCACTATGTTTATTGTGCTAGATGATATGTTTTAGACATATGATGTATGATTATTGTTTACATTTTTTTAAGAAATGTTCGTACTTTATTGGAATTCTTAGGGTCATATATCTAGTATCTTTTGCGTATTGGATGATATTGTGCTGCGTTGTCAAGGCTGATGTTTATCAGTGCCCTTCGAGCTAATAGCTGATATTGTGACCATCAATATGACACTTGGTCTATAAATAAGGATGCAATCTCATTATTTAACTAGTGTTGAATTTTGATTTGAATATTCTTTATGGAGAATTGTGTTTCTTAACATAATCTTTGCGAGGCTTTAGTATTCCCATTCTTCTCTTTCTTTTCCTTCCCCGTATTGAGGTCCAAACTTTTGCCGCTGATTACTAATGCCGTCGCCGTTCATTGAATTCACTTCATAGATAGTCATCTACTACCGTCACAATCAATGACAGATTTGGAAGCGAGGTTTCCCAAGCTGCGAACCAATTTTTTCTTCATAAAGAAGACTAGCACCACTCCAAGATTAATGGGTTGTATGTTTGACTCGATGCTGATCATCATTAGTAGAAAAAAACAATCCAGATGCAGATTTTACTGATGCCACGGTTGCCACCCACATTCAAATAAAAAAACACATTCCTTTTTCTTTTTAACCAAAACTTGACCAGCCCAAATTGAAACCAACCCCAAAAAAAAATTTATAACCAAAGCCCATAAAAATATAAATCCAAGCCTTTTTTTTCAACCCAGCCAACATTCTGAAACTTTCTTTAAGTCCATAGTGGTGTGACCATGTTCTAGAATTGACCAAGCCTAGCCTAGAAAAAAAATAACACTTTTGAAATTATAGAAACAACCCCAAAACTATCTGAAGTTACAGAAGCTGCCCCAAAAGTTTCTGTTGGAGTTATAATCTAGTTTATTAGGGCTTTGCTTTTTTATAATTTTTACTTTATTTTGATTTTTATTGTTTGGCTATATATACGGGAGTCCTACACTTAGTTTGTATCCCTTTTCACTCACAGCTATTTCAAGTTGGTGGCTGAGCTAAACTCAAACACTAATCCTAACCCTAGAGTCCACCATAATCAGCAGCCACAACTCCCTGGCAGCCAACCACTGATAGTAGCCCAACCCACAGTAATTCCTCACCACAACCAACCACTGACAAAGGTAGCGTTCCACCCAACCCACAGCACACAACTGCCCCAGCGAAACCCCAAACCAGCAGCCACAACTTCACTAACAAACTGCCTAGGCCACTCACTATCCCACCGACAAACAATGTCCATCCAGGACTTTCCCACTGACCAACTGCCCACGAAAACCCTAATAAACCCAAATAAATTAGAATATAACTTTAACATTCCCCCTCAAGTTAGGTGCAAAAAATGTCAACTAAGCCAAACTTGACAATGAAGTCCTGGAGAATGGATAGAGTGACAGGTTTAGTGAAAACATCTGCAACCTTGATCATTGGTCCTCACAAACGATGGAGTGATAATACCACAACTAACATTCTCCCAAAGAAAGTGAACATTAATTTCTATATGTTTCGTCCTTCCAAGTAGTACAGAGTTAGAAATTTTAACTCGCCAAGAATCGATTGTAGTCAAATAATCTCACACGTGCCAAATGCTAATGCCTGATACTCTGTCTCTGCTGACGAGATCGAGACAACTGCCAAACTTATAGAATTAGCCCTAAATGTTTCAAAAATTTAGGGCTTTGGGACTATATATAAAAGCTAAATGTTCCTCAATCCTTTTGGGGGATTTCTAGACTAAGGGTAGTTTAGTAAGTTGGGATTATATATAAAAGCTGGATGTAGTTGTGTGACCTACACACCATCTTTTATCTCCTCCTCCTCCTCATCTTCTTCTTCTCTTTTCTTCTTATAACCCCTTGTTACTTCTGTTAAACAACTATCTACTCTAAAAGTTTAAGTTGTTGGAAAGAGTATAACTAAAGCATTTATTTTTTCAAATTCCACTTCATATGCAGTCTAGATTTTGAGCCTGGCAAGTGAAAATATTTTAATATTTAGGGTGGGGAAGAGATTCAAACATAGGATCTCCTGTTCTGATATACTTGTTAAACAACCATCAACTCCAAATGCTTAAGCTGTTGGAGAGAGCGTAACTAAAGTATTTATTCTTTAACAACTTCATATTCTTATCTTTTTTCCCTTCCCCGTCTTGTATCAATTGGTATCAAAGCTTCACATTGATTAGTTGTAGCTTAGCCCACACTCTCGGAATCGATCATGTAGCTTCATCTATGCTTACTTCCATTCCTTGTAGGTTAGCCTACGCTCTTGGAATTGATCGCTAGCTTCACCTATATTTCTATGATTGATCATGTCGATCAATTGCTGTTCTACGAGCATCCTACTTTCCTCATCATTATTGTTCATCACCACCTTTAGTCACTTCATATTCCTTCAACTTTTTGGAGTCAATTTATCAATCTGGTGGTTTTGTGGACTTGTTTTCTTTTCCAACAACTTTTTTGTATTTTTTTTTCCAGAAAAAGGTAAGAGTGTTTCCAAAATTTGAACCAGTCGCAAGTGTAAAGGAAGGAGATTGGCTTGGAACTTCGTATTGCTCCCATCTGGTGCATCAATTTGAATTTTTGCTGGATCAATCTATTTTTACACTGATCAGAGATTGTGTGTGATAGATGTGAGGTTTGAATCTTTGCGGCTGATTGCTATTGCTGTCGTCGTTTATTGAATCCACTTCTCACATCATCTTCTACCGCTGTCACTGTTGCGATAGATTTGGAAGCTAGGGTTCACAAGTTGCATATCAGTATTCTCTTCGTAAAGAAGACCAGTTCCACTTCAAGATTTATGGGTTTGATGTTTGACCTGATCCTGATCCTCTTTAGTTAAAAAAAAATCCCAGATCCAGATTTTACTAAAGCCACCCAGATTCTAAAAAATGGAACCAGACCAAAACACGTGTCCTGTTTCTTCTCAGTTTTTCTATTTTTTTCAGTTTTTTTCCTCCTCTCTCTCTCCCTCTAATTTTTGTGTTTGTTTCTTTGTTGTCCTGAAGAAGGGGGGACGAAAGGGGCAGAATTTCTCCTCTTTTTCCGGTCAAACTGATACCTGTTGAAACAGTGGCATATTGGTCGAAACTCTGAATTTTTGGTTTTCGTATCCAGTTTCATGTCAATGTCTTGAGAAAGCGAAATGTTTCGTATGTTTTGGGCTTTTCGACAAGATATTTCGATCCTTGGTTGACAGGCATGTAATAAAAAAGTAACAACCTCATGTATCAATCTTTTCAATTAGGGGTGCAACTTGTTTTGGATTTTTTTTTGATTGAAGGCAAAATTTAAGTTGCTTTAGCTGGTTCTCTTAATGAGGAGCCAGAATTGAAGCAGTTCAAACTGAACCAAACCAACCTGGGCTAAGGTTAGTTCTTGTGGTTTGATTCAGGTTGGTTCCCAAGTTGCATCCGTATTGTTAGGCAGGGAGAAGTTGGGGTTTCATTTGGCTATATACTTGTGGGCATGCCTAGACTACCAGAAATTGGCAAAAAGTTTCACCGTAATA
This sequence comes from Ilex paraguariensis, assembly GCA_963454935.2. Lineage (NCBI taxonomy): Eukaryota > Viridiplantae > Streptophyta > Magnoliopsida > Aquifoliales > Aquifoliaceae > Ilex > Ilex paraguariensis. Next base: position 454,756 of record CAUOFW020002425.1, read on the forward strand.
GTTTTGTAATAAGAATTTTGATGTAATTTGGTTATTGTTAATCACAATAAGATGAGGTTATGCCAACATTAGCCGTGCACAAGATATTTGGAAGAAATGGTGCTTAGATGCGTGCTTAATATTTTGATGTTATAGCTTTGCTTAAAAATTGAACGTGGAAAAAATTTATAGAAATATTTGGGTATTTTAGTTAGTTTTCTGTGACCTTTTCAGACACGGTGCCATATATTTGGTGGGAATTTGGAGTTTCTGTATGTGCATCTGCACGTCTTGTATATGCATGCAAAGCTTGCACATGTGGGGCATCTTTCAAGTTTCATTGTTGAAATCAAGAAATTTGGTAGTACTTTTGGTTTCTTCATGTATATTTTCATAATGATAACGACACAATTTCTTTAGCGCAATATTATGCCTCTTATCCCAATGCTCCTTTGGCAGGGTCAAATAATGACTTATCATTAAAAGAGATCAGGGAAGGAGAACGCTTTAATTTGATTGTCAAGGTATTTCAGCCGTATCCTTCAATGCATTTAAATTCCCCAAGAGAACCATTTCAAAGTTTCCTTGCTCTTTATTTATTATAATTTGTAATGATTTTATCCAGTACTCCATGTATTCCCTAGTAACATTCCAAAATACTGATAATTCCATTGTTTGGAGATGCTTTTGGATGCAAGGTTCTTCATATTTCTGAGGTTATAAAAGATGAATGGATGCTCTTTGTTTGGGATGGAACTGACGCTCCACCCCTTCCTATTGAAACTAAGTGAGTCCTTATGATAATTGTTGCTGTGGTTAGATTAAAGTTTCTGGATTGTATGTTCAACTTCTTCATATACTTGCTAATTGCTTATTTATGTTACATTTGCTATTTGGAGATGGAAAATGAAACCTTTTTGTGTGTGATTGTGGGTGAAGGGTCATTTGAAATTGGGGTATATTTGGCATTGGAAATGAGTTCTGTTGTTTTTGCTTGGTATAATGCAGTTGAAGGGCTATTAATGAAATATCTCTTACATTTCTTGGAATAAATTCATATCAGAAATAACCCCTAATTGTTCCAGTCTCCCTGTTCTACCCCCTTTGTTTTCTTATATGTTGCCAGTTCCTTTCCATTCTTCATAATCATTTTTTGGAAAACTAATTTATGGCAAACAAATTGTTATTGAGCATCATGGAAACAATGCTGCTTATATCTCCAACACCCCAGCAGTGTGCATACTGATGCCGCTACTTTTGCATTATGATTGAGCCAGGACTGTTCGGTAATCTACTCGTCCGCTGTTCAGTTATAAAATTTGATCTCTACTGGAGATTGTTCATGCAATCTTCCATAGGTCAAAAATAATGGGGCTGATTGGTAGACTTGTTGGCTCAAGTCTTTAAGGGATTTGGAAAACTCAATTATATTGTTAGAATGCCTTCTTTCTGGATTTGGTTATAGATCAGCCCTCAATCCAAAGTTATTGCTGGAAGTCTTTTTGAATTGATATCTTGAAGAAGATTTCTGGTTTAGGTTTTAGGTGTTACAACTGTTGCATTGGAGCATTGAGTTAGTGTGCATCAACTAAGAACCTCATAATACCCTGAGCAAAAAAAAAAAAAAAAACTGAATGGGGCATCAACTCTTTGGTAAGTTAGATGGGCTTCAGGGTTATTCTTTTTCCTGGATAAACCTTTTTATCTTCAGAGTTTCGTATAATTTCTAAGTGTGTAGAGTCCTCGTAGAATACTGGTAGAGTTTTACTTTCCCATAGTTGTACTTTCCTATTGTCTTTGTCATTTAGATTACTCTAGATAGGACAATGCTGTAATTCTCGATAATATCAACCTGATATAAACAAGTGATATAGTGTAGGCAATACATATCCTGCACACAAAATCATTTCCTAATCTCATTTTCTCTCTTCTCTTTTTTCTTGTTTCTCCTAAACCTATACCCTAGTATATAATAATTTGAGTTTCAAAAGGCAAAAAATCGACAATAAGCAGGAAAATACATCCTAGTTGAAAACCCTACGGTCTTCTGCTGATGTATCATATTGGAATATAACATCATACTAACGTCAACATATGTCTGAGTAAATCCCTTGGCAACTAGCTTAGCTTTGTACCTCTTAACAGTCCCATCAACTTGTTTGATGATAAACTCCCTTCTGCACCCTACTACCCTTGCTCCAGGAGGAATAGAAGGAATAGAAACTAACTCACATGTGTCATTTTTCTTCAAGGCTTTCATTTCCTCTATCATAGCTTTTCTCTACTTGGGATCAGTGAGAGTTTTATCCAACCTTGAGGAAGAGACAGAAGATAAAGAGGAAATGAAAGTGCAGGAGGATGGAGATCGGGAATACACAAAGTTAGAGATAAGGTATTGAGTACAAGCTCGAACACCCTTTTTGACTGCAATAGGAAGCTCTGGGTCGTCAGCAACTGAATTATCAATAACAGAAGTAACATCTGGAGGTTTATTACCTAATGAGGAACTGAAGTTGGGGAATTCGACTAATTTGACGACACATAGATAGTCTGTATTTTTTTACACTGAGAATAAGTTTTTAAATTATCCTTGTGAAGGTGAACACTATGTGGATCACTACTATCAACTTTTTCTTCCATAAGTTGTTGCTCTTCCTTGCTAATATTCCACTGAACAAGCAATTACACAAGAAGCTCCTGAAAAAATCTCTCTTTCTCTATAGTAGTATTCTTCCCTTTAATAGATGCTTGGGTAGTAGAGAATAATTCAAATTTAGGAAATGTATCATTTATGCTAACCTACGAAGCTTGGATACTTCGTTAAGGCAACGTACCCGTATCGGATACTGTATCGAAAACGATACTCGTCGGATACTCGATGATACGTATCGGATATGTATCATTCCTATCTGATAATTAATAAAATATGTGGGTCATTCGCGGATATTTCTAAACATGGAATAAGATTTACAATTTTCAATTTCAAGCTATACCTTCTTCTTTGGATTTCACATACAATATAAAATATCAACAAAATTCCATCTGATTTTGTAAACACGAGTGTTTTTTAAGTATTATCTATTATTACATGTTAAGAGAGAAAAAAAAATGACTCACTTATATTATAAATTTAAAAATAAATATTGTAAACAAAGCAACTAGTTAAATGTGGGTTATAATTCCTTTAATTGGTCATGCTCATTTTATGAACATATCATGATGAGACGATATGACATCTTTTTCATGGTAAAAATTCATAATTTTACTTACTAATGTTAAAGAATTATTGAAAAATTATAATTGCTAAGTTGTTAAATAATAGTAAAATATAAAATATATTTTATTATAGACGTATCCTGACCGTATTCGTATTTTTTTTTTTAAGTTTTGTTGTATCGTCGTATTCGTGTCGTATTGCACCTGTATCACGTATCCGTTTCCATGCTTCCTAGATGCTAACATATATTTTATGAGATTATAGATGATAACGTTTATATCCCTTTACTTTTTGAAAAAAAAAATGTTTATATTCCTTTTGGGTGGTAGAGTAACCAATAAAGACACATTGCAGAGCTCTGGGGTAATGTTTTCCTTGAGATGGTCTATAATTGTGTACAAAACAAACACACTAAAAATTTTTATGAGGAAGGGAAAAAATAGAAGAAATGGAAACAAACTCAGAAAGACACTTGAGTGTAGACGATTAATCAGATACGCATCAATAAGAGCTGCATTGTCCCAGAAAAATTGAGGAACATTNAAAAAAAAAAAAAACTGAATGGGGCATCAACTCTTTGGTAAGTTAGATGGGCTTCAGGGTTATTCTTTTTCCTGGATAAACCTTTTTATCTTCAGAGTTTCGTATAATTTCTAAGTGTGTAGAGTCCTCGTAGAATACTGGTAGAGTTTTACTTTCCCATAGTTGTACTTTCCTATTGTCTTTAATTGGTCATGCTCATTTTATGAACATATCATGATGAGACGATATGACATCTTTTTCATGGTAAAAATTCATAATTTTACTTACTAATGTTAAAGAATTATTGAAAAATTATAATTGCTAAGTTGTTAAATAATAGTAAAATATAAAATATATTTTATTATAGACGTATCCTGACCGTATTCGTATTTTTTTTTTTAAGTTTTGTTGTATCGTCGTATTCGTGTCGTATTGCACCTGTATCACGTATCCGTTTCCATGCTTCCTAGATGCTAACATATATTTTATGAGATTATAGATGATAACGTTTATATCCCTTTACTTTTTGAAAAAAAAAATGTTTATATTCCTTTTGGGTGGTAGAGTAACCAATAAAGACACATTGCAGAGCTCTGGGGTAATGTTTTCCTTGAGATGGTCTATAATTGTGTACAAAACAAACACACTAAAAATTTTTATGAGGAAGGGAAAAAATAGAAGAAATGGAAACAAACTCAGAAAGACACTTGAGTGTAGACGATTAATCAGATACGCATCAATAAGAGCTGCATTGTCCCAGAAAAATTGAGGAACATTCAGAGTAAACATCAATTAACGAGCAACCTCAAGAAGATGACAAATTTTTCGCTCAACACCACCTTTTTGGTTAGGGATACTCACAAATTTGATACAAGATGTCATTTTTATTGAGGGAAGACTAAAATTTTCCATCTATATACTCAATTCTATTATCACTTTGAAGATTTTTGACTTTGACATTAAACTGGATACTCACCATTTTACGAAAAGATCTAAAGTACGAAAAAAATTCACTTTTACTATGTAGGTAATCCCAAGTTAGACGAGAATAACAATCAATAAAAATAACAAATCTACAATAACTAGAAATAGACACAATACGAGAATGGCCCCAAACATCAAAATGACTAATAACAAAAGGTGTAGTACTTCTATTATTAGTACTCAGATAAGATGAACATTTATGCTTGACAAATTTATAAGCATCATAAACAAAACATTTTCTACTACACTGCTTCATGAGACTGAGAAAAAGATGCTCTAAAACACCAAAAGAAAGATGCCCCAAATATCAATGCCACTGATGTAATAGTTTGAAGGGCTAAAACATCATTTGCCTGGAGAGCTTCATATGTAGATTGAGAAGGAACTTCAGCATTCTGGAGATACAAATCACCATGTGCTTTACCACTGGCGAGGAAATCCAAGAGGTATAGACATGGTTCAAAGTATCAAGCGATATTGATATGAGTCGGTTAGAGTTGTATTTGACTTGACATATTCCGAGACAATATCGTTATACAATACGTATAAACCCGAGTCTCGCACATGTCGTCTGAGATGTATTTAAGTCAATTCTGAGTCGCTGAATTATCATCACTGAATCGGCCGATAAGGCTTTGTGACTTGTTATACCAAGTATTGTTGGGTATTCTTAATGAAAGTTATTATGAATTTTTCTTTCTATTCACTGCTTTTTGTGCCATAATATGTACTCAATGTCATTTGTTATTAAATGTTTTCGTTTTGATCTTAGAGGAGAATAATCCTTTACTCTCTTTGTTGACTTGTTACGATCTGATGACACTGTTTACCAATCTTCTTGTACTGACAGTCTTGAGTAGAATGGTGTGGCAAAACACAAATACTGACACATTATAGAGATAAGTCGCTCTCTTTAGTTGTTAGCAAATGTCCCAAACTTTGTTTGGGCTGAAGCAGTTCTCACTACATTTCATTTGATTAAATGTATTCACATTGTCTTTACTTCTGGAATCTCTCCATTAGAAAAATTGTATAGTAAGTCACTTAATTATTTCTCCTTACACGTGTTTGGATGTACTTGTTTTGTCTTGTTCCATTCTGTGCTCTTTGTTCTAACTTTTTTGGAGCATATTCGCTTCTTTATTTCATCTACGTCTTCACATTTATATAAATCTGATCTCATTTATATTGATCCATTTCTGACGGATGTTCCCTTTGACACTTATATTTGTGATATGACTGTCTTTGATGTTCCTTCTTCCTCTTCTTCTGATTTATGTATTGCATGTCCTTTTATTGGTCAACAGAAGTTGGTTGATGGATTCTTTCTCAGATGGATATGAAAAATATTTTTCTTAATGAAGATTTAACTGACGAGGTTTTCATGGCTCATAGTTCTGGTCAAGTGTTGTAAACTTTGCAAGGCATTATAAGGGTTTAAATAGGCCCCGAAGGCATAGTTTGTTAAGTTTTCAACTGTCTTCTATGTCTTGAGTATTTGTGCTAGTGATTATAACTTTTTTCTCTTATAGCATTCCTCTCCTTAGGTTTCATTGTTCCCTTATTATATGTTGATGATATGATTATTACTAGTTCTGACATTGTTGGCATTCTGTTATTGAAGAACCAGTTGCAAGATTATTTTAAAATGAAACATTTAGGCTAGCTTTGATATTTTTTAGGCATTGAGGTAGCCTTGTGTCCTAAGGCATATCTCATCACTCAATCCAATTATGCCCCAAATATTAGTCAACGAGCGTAGCTATCAAGATGGCTCGTTATTACCTGACCCTACATTATATCACACCATTGTTGGCAGTTTGGTGTATCATAGAGATACTCGCCCAGATATTTCTTATGTTCACGTTGTCAGATAGATTGTTGCTTCTCCAACCATGGTTTACTGGGCCACTGTTTTTTGAATTCTTTGCTATCTTTGGGGTGCCTTGCACCAAAGTTTATTATTTTCTTCTTCTTCTTCTTTTCCTTTGGAGCCCAAGGTTAGATGTTGAATGGGCTAGCAACTCTATGGATCACAAGTCCACCATTGAGTTTTGTCTTTTTCATGGTGATTCTCTTATTTCTAAAAAAGTGAAAAACAAGCTATAGTTGCTTGATCTTCTGTTGAGGCTGAGTACCATGCTGTATGGCTTCTACCTCAACTGGGATAGTCTAGTTGTGATCGTTATTTGTTGATCTTAGTGTCTCTTTGTCTACTCCTACTCCCAAAACATAAGTGAACTTCAAATCACCCGCAATTCGGTGTTTCATGAACGTAGAAAGTACATTTAGATTGATTGTCATTTTGTGCATCATCATCTCCAATCGAGGATTATTTCTCTCCCCATTCTTCTACTGTGCAGTTGGTGAATTTCTTTGTGAAGTCTCACAATTATGTGCTTCCGTTTCCTTCTTGGCAAACTTTTGATGTCATCTACTACCACATTATGAATTTGAGGGGAGTGTTGGAGTATTTTAGTACTAGAGGCAGTTTAGTCCCTTTTTTCTTTTTGTTGTGTGTTACTATAAAGAGTTTCCATTCAACATCTTTTATCTTTTGTGTTCTTAGCAGACTAATGTTGGAGCAATATATTCTCTCTCTTTACTCTTTTCCTTCTTTTCTTGTATTAAAGTTTTCAGTTCTTTGCCAACCATTCAAGCTTTTCTGTTAAATAAATAATTCCTCAGGTTTTTGGTTAGCTAAATGCATCATATGGGAACAGGTCTTGTTATCTGGAAGATTTGCATTCACATGATATTTGTCGTAATAGTTGCTTGCATCTGTGGCATTAAATGTTGTACTGCTTTTTACTAATAATATTGTTTCTATCTGGGAACCACAGGCTAGAAGATGAGACAGAAAACCCACTTCCTTTACAGTTGGAACCCTGTCCCGTGTCGAGGGATATTCTGTGTACATTTCCAGCTGTTGGAACTGTCTTAAGGGTTATTGTTGATCAAGGTGATGAAAAGCTTGGCCTGCACTTAGTAAAAGCTGGTAGATGGGTGAAACTCAGTAACATAAAATGTGAAGTTCGTGATGGATTGTGGCGGGGTGTGCTGATGCCCTTCACTAAGCTCCGATATCTGCCTGATGACGATGACCTCATAATACACTGTCAAAGGTATCATTTGTTGCAGTTGAAACATCATAAGTAAATGGGTTGTGTTACCTTGTGCTACTTCTTCTGATGAAAACTCTGGGTTTTGGATGCTTGAGACAGAATTTATGATGAGCGAGTAGCATCAAAATGGAGAAGGATGCCATTGTTGAGCTTTCCTTGGCCTTCTTATATTACAGGTTTGACATTTTCACTTTGTTGATAGGAAAATTTGTGGCTGTGAAAATGACAGTAATTTACTTTTAATTGCCTTCTCAGAGACCGGGTATCCTGATGTACCTTTTGTTACTTTAATGAATGTTCTCAACTATACAGAGGTATTACATTTGTTCTCTACTTCCATATGAATCCTTTGCTTTGTCGTTTCCTTTTTTATTATCCAACTATAGTAAGAGAGGAAAGATAGTTGTGGATTTTCACTTTAGCCTTTTAGCGGTGCTTGAATGTTACTCCAACAATTATGATAATTATAATTGTGCTTTTGTGCACCATGAGGTATATCATGCATAGTGCACCAAATGATTGTTAGTTTGTAGTTCTTTTTTCAGTCAAGGTCTCTCATATTTTGGACTTCATGAAAATATGCCTTTTGTCTATTTAAAGAAACTTTTCCTTGCTTCAATTTTTTGTTAGCCTTTTTTTTATATTGAAAACATGTAGCTTTAATTGTTCAGGAAATAAATTACAAGAAAGAAATGGAGGTTGTGTCATTAGTTGCTGGTGATGGTAATGGTGGTTGTGCACTCGTGAGTGGTGGAAGTGACTTGCTGGCACTGATAAAAATCATGACAATGTTTAGTATTTATTTTAACCATGTTTTTTTTAGCTGGCTTATGAGAAATTACTTGAAAATCATACTACCATAAAGAACTTGGTATGTATTGAATGAATATTCGCTGCTATATGGTTTGCTAACTCATTCATCTGGGTTTGGCTATCCTGTTATTTATGAATCCTTTCCTTTGTCTTTTCTTCCTTTTTTTTTTGACCAATTATAGCGATAGAGGAAAGATAGATGTTGATGTTTATTTTAGTCTTTTAAAGTTGCTTATATGTTGCTCCATTCCTGATGATCCAACCACCATTGAGCTGTTGTTCGTGGTCGAAATGAGCCGCTGATGTTGTTGCTTGAATAAATTGATCATTGTCCAAGAGTTGTTATGGGTGATCGAATGAACAGTGGAGTGAAGGGTCCGATTCAATCAGATTCTCCTTTCGATTCAAACCAGTTCAACAACATTCAAACCAGTTCACACTTAAACAGGTCCGATTTTACCCAACCCAAACCGGTTCGACATCTTCCAGACCGGTTCAGAGTTTGTTTTATTCGGTTCTACTATTCTGCTATTTTGTTTCTGTTACATGGTTCTGGTATTATGGACAAAAATAAGTCCTCCTTCCAGTGGTGTTGGATCTGTTATGAGTCATGACTTTACTTGTTTATCAATTATCTCTGTTAATTTGAATGGCAATAACTACGTGCCCTGCTCTCGTTCCGTTGAAGTGTTTTTAACTGCAAAAAATAAAGTTGAATATCTTGGATAAGCTTGGTGAATCTGATTCAAAGCTTAAACAGTTGACCGTAGATAATGCATAAGTGATAACTTTATTATGGAATAACCTTGGATTTGTAAACCCCCACACTTTTATTTTAATAAGTAGCAAGTAAATATATGAAATATTTTGTAATCGAACTTCTACCAACTATGCTTGATGTCCAAATGTATGTTGTATAAGTTTGGGTTGGTTTTGGAAGGGTTTGGAATGGATTAGAAATGAAAAAAAAGGGAAACAGGCAAAATTGAACAGACCGTACCGGTACTGCGTACCGATACACCCGGAAGTTACCGTACCGATACGCTATTGTCCAGAGAGTTTACCGTACCGGTATGCTCTGTAAGTTTCAGAAATTTTAAGTTGCGATTTGGGGTCCACTTTTTACCCAATAAATACATAATGACGCCTCTATTAGTCTCATTTCAACATTTTTATCCCTAGAAAGTCCTAGAGAGGAAGAAAGGAGGAGAAAAACAAGAGATTAAGAGTGGACTCAAGTTGGAGAAAGATCAAATCTCAAGTTCTTCACACAAAACCAAGGAAGAAGAAGGTAGGGATTTTCTTCCCTTCTTGTTCATTGAGGATAGGGTTTATATATATATGTATGTTTTTCTTCTAAACCTTAGATATATGCTATGAAATACTTGTTTTTTTGAAGTTCTTACAAATATCACCATGTTTTGAAGGTATTTATGGTTTGATAGCCATGAAAACCCTAATTTTGAGAAAAATAGATTTTCTTCTTAATGTTTAATTGTTCTTGATTTCAAAATTTTAGTGCTTTATATTGAACCACAAAATGGTATTTATGATGATCTCTAGCGTATTTTCTTTAATTGTTCTATTGGGATATTATTTGTGAAATTTGAGAATTTCTGAATGTATTTGTGATTGAAAAAATTGATTGGATATTATATCTCTTGTGGATGTTTGGATGACCATGGATGGCCGTTGACCGGATATCGTAGAGTGGATTAGATGCGTTTCTTACTCCGCGTGGGTTTGAAGGTTCCCTATTACTCGTAGTGGGGTTGGTGCCTTGCGAGGACCAAACCACTATTCGCTCACGTATTATTGAAGCTGATGGTTAGTATACTATTCCTGGATTGGATTCGTCACTGCCATGAGTTGGTATATGCCCTTCCTAAAGGTTAGATATCCTTGCGAGAATTTGGGTGTGTGTGTGGGGGCCAAGATATTCTCGATGTGTTTATTCATACGAATCATGCATCATACCTAAGATACGAATACAAGTTGTGGGTTTATGGTTTATTGTAGCAGAAAAAGTTTTCTACAACAGTTTGTGGAAGTATGAGATTCTACAAGAACTTGGGGGAAATGGTTTATGATTGAAAATGATTTGTTAATTGTAATTTGGCGTTACTACTTCACTTAATTTATTGCTATTGTGTAAACTTGAGATCTATCGAAATATTCCTTTTTTCTTTCACAAATTAATATATGATATTTACAAAATGAGACCGACTTATTTTATATATTTTTTAAACCTTGTTCGAGTTTGGAAGAATGTTGCAACAGAGCTTAGTGCTCACCCCCTACAATATTATTCATTCTCAGATGTCGGTTTAGAGGAAGAGTTCGGAGTTGTCGAGCAGGTGGCTTGGGATGCCCAATTGGAGGAAAGCGTGGATCCCGAGGGGAATGTCTAGAGTTGATCTCTTCATGTTTTAGATTAGGGGATATATTTTGGTACATTAATAGATGCATTTTGTTTATTCCGCTGCGAGAAAATAGTTGATTCTTTTGGGATGTAATGACCATGTTTGACCTATTCTTTTGGAGGTGATGGTCATGGTTGGCCTATTCTTTTGGGATGATATTGTAAATGTTATATTTGATGAATAAAATGTTCTTTAATGATGAATTTATTTAGTTGTTCTTATGATGTGAATGATTTTTAAATTGTAATGCCGTCCAAGGTGGGTTTTGGGGCGTTACAGGATTAGTACATCTTATGTCTCTTGAAATTGCCAAAGACATGTCTTGCAATTAGTTGTTTGTTTTTCAGAGAAGATAATATTACTAGAATCTATCATTTCTTTTGACAATCAAAAAAAGATGCATGAGGAATTAATGGTTGCTCGCTTCTTCTCAGGTTTAAAATCAGAATTGGAACCTATCCGTTCTCAGATTTTGGCTAGTAAAGAAATTCCTTCAATGCTAGAAGTTTTTTCTCGTATTCAATAGCTTCATTCAGTGATAGTGGGGTTTCTGTACCTGACCCCTCGGTTTTAGCTGTAATGCCTAATCAATGGAATCATAATTTCTCTTGTGGAGCAGAGGAAATTGTAGTGGGCGGAGAGGAGGTGGTCACCGACCAATGGACAATCATGGTGATAGACAAAGTTGTTAGTATCGTACGATACGCGATACGTATCGTACGATACGTTACGATACAGCCCTAAAANATGGTGATAGAGGTTGTGGATTTATGAAGTTTTGCATTTGAAGTATCGGCCAAGACCGATACGACTTAGATGGGTCATGTCCGCCTCAGCCAACTCCGATACAATATTGCGACACGATACAAAAAAATCCTGAGTCTTTTTTGAATCGGTTTCAACTCGGTAAAACTCAACTGAATCATCGATTTGTATCCAATTCAAACTGATTCGAATTGAGTTGTTCACCCTACACCAATGGACCAGAACAACCANGTCATGTCCGCCTCAGCCAACTCCGATACAATATTGCGACACGATACAAAAAAATCTTGAGTCTTTTTTGAATCGGTTTCAATTCGGTAAAACTCAACTGAATCATCGATTTGTATCCAATTCAAACTGATTCGAATTGAGTTGTTCACCCTACACCAATGGATCAGAACAACAAAAAAAATAGAAAAAGTAATGATAAAAGGTGAAAGTAGTGAACATGCCAAAAAAAATAGAAAATCAGATGACCCAAAAGAAATAAACAAATTTGAAATTTGCAAAATTGAAGCAAGACATATGACAACTGGAAGTATAAACTATAGCATCGTTTTGAGTCCGTAGAAATTAGAAAGCCCCTTTCTTCTTCTTCTTGGCGGTAGAAAGTATAAACTCTAGCATCGTCTCGTCAAAGTTTGAATCCCTAGGTCATTTACAGCGAGTAGCAAAGCTACAGTGCCATCTCTCCATTTTGATCTCGCATTCTAAGTGACCAACAAGACCCACATTCTCTCTCTCTCTCTCTTTCTCTCTTTCTCGCGTGTTTGTTGACTGAAGCATAATTCTCGAACAGAGACTTTCTCTTTAATTTTTCTTTTTTATAGTTTTTCCTTTTTTTTTCCCCAAGGATCCAACTCTTTTTCTCTGTTCCTCTCTCACACAAGTCTCAAATTGAGACCCCAAAAGTGTCGGCTTTAAGTTTTTTTTTGGGTCCAATTCTTTTAATTTTTAATTTTTTGTTATTTATCACATAATTTAATTAGAACTTAAGAATTAACATTTAACTTAACTTTCAAAAATTATAAATTAAATATCTAAATTGAACACTGATAATGATAATTATTTTCGATTATACCCTTATTTTTCATTTTAATTATTTTTAATATGTTTTTGAATGTATTGTGTATATATGATACATGAAAGATGATGTTTATATTTTTTTAGAAGTTTGTATGTTTTTTTCAATTTTTTTTGGAGTTTCTATCTAGCGTTTTGAGCATATCAGCTGATACCATAGTGCGTCGCCAGGACCGATATGTATTGGTGTCTTCCGAATTGATGGTCAATACCGCGACTTTGAACAATGCACAATAAACTATTGTTGGGATCTACATAGCAAACCCAACTCTTATGCTCATGTTGTGTCTTCCTCAAATGATATGGGTTTCAGATAGCCTATTCTCGGTGAGCCTCCATCTACATCAGAGATTATAGCTATGTCCAAGGAGGAGTATAATCGGATTGTTTCTAAGTCTAGTGTTCCTACTTCTACTTCCACAACTACTTTGGCCCAACTAGGTACAACCTGTTTGATGTCTCATTCATCTACTTCATCTTCGTGGGTCATCGACTCTGGGGCCTTTGACCAAATGACAGGTAATGTGAGCACATTCTTAAGATTTACTCATATTTCTGCTAACCAAAATTTAACATTAGCTAATGGATCTTCATCCTTAGTATCTGGTGTTAGCATTGTGATCCCTACATCCTCAGTCTTGCATGGTCCAAAATTTTTATTTAATTTGATGTGTGTGAGTCAACTCACTAAATCTTTAAATTATTCCGTAACGTTTTATTCTTCTTTTTGTATGTTTCAGGATCTTCAAACGAGGAAGATAATTGGTGGGGGTCATGAAAATAGTGGTCTTTACTACCTTGATGTAGTTCCTACTTGCAGCTTTGTTTTACACCCTTCATATTCTCCACATCAGTGGCATTGTCGACTTGGGCATCCATCTTTACAAAATCTTCAACAGTTAGTTTGTCAGTTGCGTCAGTTGTCGTCTTTAGATTGCAAGTCATGTCAGTTATCGTGTCTCTAGTTTATTTGAAGTTGTTCATTTGGATATTTGGGGTCTTAGTTGTGTTTCTTATTATTTAGGATTTAATTATTTTGTTACCTTTGACGATTTTTTCAGGATGACTTGGCTACTCTTAATGAAAGATCATTTTGAATTGTTTTCTATTTTCAAAAATTTTCTTATGGAAGTCAAGACTTAATTTGGTGTGTCTGTACATACTTTATAATCTGATAATGCAAAGGAATATCTTTCTTACCCGTTTTGTGATTTTTTCATAGCTCATGGTTTGCTCCATCGTACTTCATAACTGGAGTTGCTTATTATTTAATGGCATCTCTAGATCAGTTAACATACACTTCACAGGTACCAGCTACATTCAGGTGTGTAGTTCGGGTTGTAGCAGCATTTCCATGGCAGGCTAAGGACTTTCGTTCTCCTCTTGGGACTTATAGAATTAGGCTGACCCTGGAGGATCCAACTGGCAGAATCCATGCTTTTGTGTATGCCGAAGATGGGGTAAAGACTTTTTTTCCCATCAAGTATTGTTGTATTATGATCTCTTCATCATGAAATATAATTCTGCTTAAGTTCATGGCTTCATGCATATGTTTGGATAGTGTTGACCACCCATCTACATGGTTTCTATGTTTTTCTTGCAGCTAACTATTAAGAAACCATGGGATACTTCTTTCAAAACCCAACTTGTTAAGAGTGTTAACATTGATCAAAAGAGAAAAGAAAAGAGTAAAGAAGCGAAAGATATTATTTTAACTATACAAGTTTGTAATACAACTCAACCTAGAATACACAATGTGGGCACTTATATAGTAGGGCAACACAGAATAAAGTTAATGTCTAAACTACCCTTAATATTAATACTCTAACAACACCCTCTTGAAGTTATGATATGATGAAAAACATCAAGAGTTTGTCAAGAAAAAATCGAAAGCGTGCTATGGTATGAGATTTCATAAAAAAATCTGCTATCTACATGGTGGAAGAAAGAAAGGGGAGAGTGATAGTGTCGAGCTGAAGATGGTAGCTCACAAAGTGGCAATCAATCTGCTTTGTGCGCTTGTGGAAGATCGAGTTGTGAGCAATTTGAATAGTACTAGTATTGTCGCACTACATAGGAGTAAGAAAATATGGAAATACCAAGATCAACAAGTAGCCCTCGTTACCGGACTATATCAACTGTAGTAGATGCCATAGTACAATACTCAGTTTCAACTGAAGAACGAGCAACAACAACTTGTTTCTTGCTTTTCTAAGAAATAAGAGAATCTCCAAGAAAAGGCAAAAACCAGTGGTGGACTTGCGATCTACAGAGTCACCAGTCTAGCATCTGAGTAAGCCCCGAGGTCTGTAGAGGTGGAGTGAGAAAATAGTAAACTTTGATATATAGTACTTCAAAGATATTGACGAATACGGAGCAAACAGTGGGAGGTAAAGCAATAAATTGACTCACAATATGAATAATATAAGAGATATATGAGCGGGTAACCATAAGATATACTAGACTCCCAACAATAGTGAGGTAAAGGATAGAATCAGGCAGAGGAGTACCATCAGAAGAAAAATATCGAACATTGAGTTGTAAGGGTGTCTCAACTGTTCGATTATCTAATAAACAAACTTGTTAAATAACATCCGATGCATACTTGGATTGAGAAAGAAGATAACCTTTAGGAGAAGACGCCACTTCAATCCCCAAAAAATATCGAAATTGACCCAAATCTTTCATCTCAAAGTGATCTTGCAATTGAGTTTTCAATAGGTTGATGCCAGCAGTGTCGTCACTTGTAATGATCATATTATCAGCATGAAGTATGAGAACAATAAAACTAGAGGAAGAGGAACGTAGAAAGAGAGCAGAGTCATGATCACTGACATGGAAACCCAAGTCACCAGTGATTGATGAGAATTTGGCAAATCATGCCTTAATCATGCCTTGGAAGCCTGTTTAAGTCCATATAATGCCTTGTGAAGTTTTCACACTTGACCAGGATTGTGAAAACAATCCATGCGGAATCATAAAAGCCTCTTCAGATAAGTCTCTATGAAGAAAGACATTTTTCACATCAAGCTTAAAAACATTGATGAAAAGGCAAGAAAAGAAATAGAAAGAAGTGAAAAATATTATTAAAGGCAAATCCAATCTATAATCCAACTTAACCTAGAATGCACAATATAAACCCTTATATAGTAGGGCAACAAAAAAATAAATAAATGCCTAAATTACTTATAATATAAATACTCTAACATCCTTCCTTAAACTTATGATGTGGTAGCATCAAACATCAAGAGTTTGTTAAGAAGGAACTAGAAGCATGCGATGGTGTGAGATTTCGTAAAGAAATCTGTCAACTGCATTGTAGAAGGAAGGGGAGAGCGTGGTGATAATCAATCTCAATATGTTTTGTGCACTCCTGAAACACCGAGTTGTAGGTAATCTGAATAGCAATGGTGTTATCATAGTACATAGGGTCAGAGTAGATAAGAAAATGTCAAAATCAGCAAATAGCCAACGCAATCAAACTATCTCTGTTGTGGTAGAGGCCAGAGCACGATACTCAACTTCAGCAGAGGATTAAGCTATAATAGTTTGTTTCTTGCTTTTTTACGGAATAAGAGAATCACTAAGAAAGAGAGAGAAACTAGAAGTGGACATGTGATGTATAGATTCACCAACCTAGTTTGCATCAGAGTAAGTCTGGAGTTCTAGAGATGATCAGGAAGAAACTAATTTAGTGAAAAGTGGTAGGATCAACAGCAAACTAACTAACCACATGAACTGTATAAGCGATATCTGAACGAGTAACAATAAGATATATCAGACTCTCAACAATAGTGCGATATAAGTTAGGATCAGGCAAGCAGGAGAGAACTATTAGAGGAAGTATAACGAACATTGATCTTTAAGGGTGTGTTAACCGTTTGATTATCCAATAAGCAAGCTCGTTGAATAATATTTGAGGCATACATTAACTGAGAAAGAAGATAATATTTTGGAGAGAAAACAATCTCAATCTCTAAGAAATATCGAAATAGATCTAAATCTTTTATCTCAGAATAATCATGTAACTAAGTTTTCAACTGTTGAATTTCAACATTATCATTATTTGTAATAATCATATCATCCACATAAAGTAATATAATAATGAAATTAGAAGAAGCAGNTCTCAGAATAATCATGTAACTAAGTTTTCAACTGTTGAATTTCAACATTATCATTACTTGTAATAATCATATCATTCACATAAAGTAATATAATAATGAAATTAGAAGAAGCGGATCAATGGAAGAAAGTAGAAGCATGACCACTAGCACAGAAGTCTAAGTCACATATGACTGAAATTTTTCTACAAACCATGCCCTCGGGGCTTGTTTAAGGCCATATAAAATATTATGTAAGTTTGCATACGTGACCAGGATTATGAGGAAACTCAAGAGGAGTCATATAGGCCTCTTTAGATAAATCACAATGAAGAAAAATGCTTTTCACAGGTATCTGAGATAAGCTCCATTGACGAATAGTTGCCACCACAATTACTGTGTGAATTGTGGTCATCTTAGCAATTGGAGTAAAAGTTTCATCGTAGTCAAGCTCATACTCTTGAGCAAATCCCTTGACTACTAATTTAATTTTCTACCTTTCCACAGAACTATTAGATTGGGTTTTGATTTTGTAAATCCACTTATAACCAATTGTGTGTTTACTTGGAGGTAGACACAAACTCTCATGCTCGAGCCTTATGTAAAGCAAAAAACTCATCAATCATAGCCTGTTGCCAAAGAGGATCAAGTATGACCTCCTTATAGAAGGTTGTTTCAGACAAAGAGTGTATAGAGGCCAAAAAAAAACAAAAATCAAAAGAGTAACGATTTAGGAAAACCAAACCTATTAGGACACTTTCGAGTGCATTGAGGGTAGTGAGGAGTATAATCCATGGTGCTAGAATTTGATTAGGGGACAGGAGATGTGGATCAAGGCACAACATCTGTGGAGGAGACAGTAGGAGTCCTATAAACATAAGCATGCACAATTAGGGGGCATGTAACAGACAAATTAGGTAAAGAAGAAAAGGAGGAAGGCAGATCAGATACAATCCTATCACCAACATATGTATCAATAGAAACATCGGATGGAAAGGGATTAATATAGGTAAGATCAGTTATGCAAAGATGATGAATCAGGTGGAATGGAGAAAAAATGAATATGCTCCATAAAGACAACATGGCAAGAAACATAGAGTTTTTGTGTACTAAGATCATAACAACGATATCCCTTGTCCCTCACCGTATTTAAGAAAAACACATAAGGGTGAGCGAGCAGAGAATTTGGTACGATTAGTACTAGGTAGTANTTTTTGTGTACTAAGATCATAACAACGATATCCCTTGTCCCTCACCGTATTTAAGACAAACACATAAGGGTGAGCGAGCAGAGAATTTGGTACGATTAGTACTAGGTAGCAAAACAAAATATGTACATACGAACAAACGAAAGGAGAAATAATCATGTGTCTTACCACATAATTTTTCAAAGGATAAGACACCAAAATTGAGGATTGTGGGAATCCAATTAATCAGGTGAATTTTTGTAAGGATTGCGTCACCCCAAAATAGCTTGGAATACTGGCTGACAATAACAGAGAACAAGGTGTCTTNAAATAATCATGTGTCTTACCACATAATTTTTCAAAGGATAAGACACCAAAATTGAGGATTGTGGGAATACAATTAATCAGGTGAATTTTTGTAAGGACTGCGTCACCCCAAAATAGCTTGGAATACTGGCTGACAATAACAGAGAACAAGGTGTCTTAATAATGTGATGATATTTTCGATCGGCTACTCCATTCTATTCAAGTGTGTCAATACAAGAAGGCTTATAAATAGTACTAACAAATCACAAAAGAATATTCTCCACCTAAATCACATCAAAAGCATTTGATGATAAAAGAATATTGAGTACGCTTCATAACACGAAAAGTAGTGAAGATAAAAAAGAATTCAGATCTACATTTCATCAAACAGACCTAACAATAGCTTGTATAATCATCAATAAAAGAGACATAATATCTAGACCTTTTTTTAGTAGCAATAGGAGCTAGTCCCCAAATATCAGAATTACTTTTATTGAAAGGTAATCTAATAAAGGAAAAGCGAATTAAAAATTTCGACTCAAATAATTGACTAATTGAGATTAAATTTAAAGTAACTTGAGGAATATAGTAGACATCAGCAAGTGTAAGCTGAGAGGATACAACTGTTCCAACACCTGCTAAAGACATTTGGGTGCCATTGGCTCCAAGGACAGGAATAGAGGGAGGGAAAGCAATAAAGACAAATAAAGAAGAATTACTAGTCATGTAATAGGTGGCTCCTAAGTTACAGGCCTAGGCAATTCGAGATATAATTGAAGGACTTGAAGTGAATGAACACGCAGAGGGAAAAATTGATAGGGCACCTGGTTGATGAAGGAATACAAGCTTCAGCAACTAATCAACTATCATAGTCTTGCAGCTAATGTTGTATGCATGGATCGAAATATTGTTTCAAAGTATCATTTCGGTCAGCTCAAAAATGGAAATCGTTTCGGAAACGTAGAAAAAATATGGAAACACGTGGAAACAAATACAATTTAGTGTTTTGAAAAGCTTGTCTAGGCGCTCGCCTAGGCGAGAAGCGAGGCGAAATGAAGGTATCTCGCTTTGAGCACACCAGGCGAAACAAATATGACTGAAGCGAGAAAAAAGCGAGCGCCTTACGCTTAAGCGAAAGGCGAAAAAGCGAACGCCTTAGTCATGCGAGGCGAAAAAGTCTTTTATTTTTATTGTGGACCGTTGGATTAGGACAATTGGAATAAAAAATTATGAGATGTCAATGCACTAAATTACCCCCTTATCCCATAAATATAAAACCCAACCCCTAATTTTCAGGATCAAACCATCATTACTGCTATTCTCTCCCATACAATCGATAGTGCTAATCTTCCCAGATGATAGCCGCTGCTGCTTCTTTCCCAACGATTGTTGCTGCTGCTCCTTCCCAGAGATCGACTATTGTGCTGTTCCTTGCTCGCTGCTGTTGCTCCAGGTCTGTCTCCTCTTTTTCTTTTCTCTTCTGTATCTCTTCTTCCTCTCTGGTTCTTCTTTTTTCTGATTCTGATTTTTTTTTTGCTTTTTTTTTTTTTCTTCTTCTTTCTGTTGCTTCTTCTTTTTGTTTTTTTTTTTCTGCTTCTTCTTTCTACTTCTTTTTGTTGCTTCTTCTTCGTTTTTTTTTTCTGGTTCTTCTTTCTGCTGCTGCTTCTTTTTTGTTCTCATTTTTTTTGCTTATGTTTTTTTTTTCTTCTTTCAGGTTCTGATTGGTTTTTTTTTTGCTTTCTTTTCTTTTTTCCTTCTTCTTTGATAATGAATGTTGTTTCTTTGTAAGTCTGATTTTTTGATGATTCTGATGTTTTGATTTTGATTTCAATTTTCAGCTAATGATTCTGATTTTAATGCTATTGATTTTAATGTTGCTGCTTCTTTAATGTTTATATAGCTGATTTTGATGCTGTTGCTGCTTCTTCTGAATGCTGTAATGCATAGTGCTGATTTTTTACTGATAGTGCTGATTTTGTTAGATGTTGATCTTCTGATTTTTTGCTGATAGTGCTGATTTTGCTGAATGCTGATGTGCTAATTTTTACTGATAGTGTTGAATTTAAATATTTATAGTTTTACTTGCGTTTAAATATTTAGTATATATAAAATTAGAACTTAGATATTTAGAAGTAATTAAACTAAAATATTTATTTATTTTTTTTAACTATTCGCTTCGTTGCGGTAAAACTTGTCACTTCGCTTCTCGCCTAGGCGTTAGGAGACTTGGTCGTTTCGGTTCGCTTTACGCATTAAATAACACTGATACAATCTATTTATTTATAAAGATAAGTTTAATAATTGATTAATTCAGGGTTAACATCCATTTGTACAAGAATAAATTTAAATTGGAGGAAAAAAAAGGTTTGACATGAGGCAAAAATCACTTAAATTAGTTTCAAATACTTAATTTTCATCAAGTAAACACATTTTTAAATAATGCTAAGGTTTTATAATACACATGAAATGCTAATGGGTGCATACTTACATGGCTACATCTCACTGTGGAGTGTCGAGCGGACTCATACATCGGTGTGGGCGTTGGGTAGTTACTTAGAGGAATTCCATATGTGGCNCACCAGGCGAAACAAATATGACTGAAGCGAGAAAAAAGCGAGCGCCTTACGCTTAAACGAAAGGCGAAAAAGCGAACGCCTTAGTCATGCGAGGCGAAAAAGTCTTTTATTTTTATTGTGGACCGTTGGATTAGGACAATTGGAATAAAAAATTATGAGATGTCAATGCACTAAATTACCCCCTTATCCCATAAATATAAAACCCAACCCCTAATTTTCAGGATCAAACCATCATTACTGCTATTCTCTCCCATACAATCGATAGTGCTAATCTTCCCAGATGATAGCCGCTGCTGCTTCTTTCCCAACGATTGTTGCTGCTGCTCCTTCCCAGAGATCGACTATTGTGCTGTTCCTTGCTCGCTGCTGTTGCTCCAGGTCTGTCTCCTCTTTTTCTTTTCTCTTCTGTATCTCTTCTTCCTCTCTGGTTCTTCTTTTTTCTGATTCTGATTTTTTTTTTGCTTTTGTTTTTTTTTTCTTCTTCTTTCTGTTGCTTCTTCTTTTTGTTTTTTTTTTCTGCTTCTTCTTTCTACTTCTTTTTGTTGCTTCTTCTTCGTTTTTTTTTTTTCTGGTTCTTCTTTCTACTGCTGCTTCTTTTTTGTTCTCATTTTTTTTGCTTATGTTTTTTTTTTCTTCTTTCAGGTTCTGATTGGTTTTTTTTTTGCTTTCTTTTCTTTTTTCCTTCTTCTTTGATAANTCTTCTTTCAGGTTCTGATTGGTTTTTTTTTTGCTTTCTTTTCTTTTTTCCTTCTTTGATGATGAATGTTGTTTCTTTGTAAGTCTGATTTTTTGATGATTCTGATGTTTTGATTTTGATTTCAATTTTCAGCTAATGATTCTGATTTTAATGCTATTGATTTTAATGTTGCTGCTTCTTTAATGTTTATATAGCTGATTTTGATGCTGTTGCTGCTTCTTCTGAATGCTGTAATTCATAGTGCTGATTTTTTACTGATAGTGCTGATTTTGTTAGATGTTGATCTTCTGATTTTTTGCTGATAGTGCTGATTTTGCTGAATGCTGATGTGCTAATTTTTGCTGATAGTGTTGAATTTAAATATTTATAGTTTTACTTGCGTTTAAATATTTAGTATATATAAAATTAGAACTTAGATATTTAGAAGTAATTAAACTAAAATATATTTTTTTTTTTTTAACTATTCGCTTCGTTGCGGTAAAACTTGTCACTTCGCTTCTCGCCTAGGCGTTAGGAGACTTGGTCGTTTCGGTTCGCTTTACGCATTAAATAACACTGATACAATCTATTTATTTATAAAGATAAGTTTAATAATTGATTAATTCAGGGTTAACATCCATTTGTACAAGAATAAATTTAAATTGGAGGAAAAAAAAGGTTTGACATGAGGCAAAAATCACTTAAATTAGTTTCAAATACTTAATTTTCATCAAGTAAACACATTTTTAAATAATGCTAAGGTTTTATAATACACATGAAATGCTAATGGGTGCATACTTACATGGCTACATCTCACTGTGGAGTGTCGAGCGGACTCATACATCGGTGTGGGCGTTGGGTAGTTACTTAGAGGAATTCCATATGTGGCATAAATATGATGACAATAGTTACTCCAACTCATTATTACGATAATATGAATTATATTCTCTCCCAAACCTCTGATAGTCTGTAACACTATATCCAATTTGCTGGAACCGAATGCACCGGTCCCTGACCAACCTTCATCTTCTCTATATGAGGAGGATGTTTGGGAGTCATGGCTAGATCCATAACCATTTGTTGAGGATCCATATTCGTATCTTCGTGTGCATATTCTGATCCATAATCATATGAAAGAATGTCATATCAAGAACCATAACCATATGAAGACGACGAACCATAATTATGGTGTTCACTTCCACTTTCACTTCTACTTATACAAATAGTAGAAAACTAACATTAATTATATTAGCTCCATGCCTAATAGCACCAATACCATGTGGAGTGATTGGATTTTGAGTACGTTCACGTTGACGATCTAGACTTGATTTTGAGCGTCGTTCATATTAGAGCATTCGTTGAGAGTCATGATCTTCATCTTGTGTAGTATGTGTAAATCATTCCTCTATAGTGAATATAATTTCATATGGACTTTGGCTCCCCGTACCTCTATTAACATCACCTTCATCGCCACCATGTCCAAAGCTATCACCATCTCCACTATCACCACCATCACCATCTTTATCATTATCTTCATAACCATCATTATTGCTACCATCACCACTATGATCATCTTCAGTACTATTAGTGAGAGTGATAGGTTGCTTACGTTTTGTTAAACCTTTCATTAGTCTGTCAAACTCTTCATTATCCATTGCTTTACTTGATCCTTCTCGACTTACTTTGGATCTTGATTTTCGTGGTGGCACAACACCTTGTCCTTAGCCTATTCCTCCATCATTATCGAAAAAATAATTTTAAGATCATCTAACTGCTCCGAAATACTTTCATCTTTGTAAAAAATAGTGGTTAAGTCGATAGGTCTAAATTCGTACCTATTTTTGTCCTTAAGATGCTTTAACTTCAACTTCAACCTCATGTTATACTGTGCAAACACCAACCTGTCTAACTTTTGATAATTGAGTCGATTCCGCACTTTATTATGAATGAGAGCGATGTGCTCCAGTTTCTCTCACAACCACTAGATAAGGTTGTTTGCGACAATATTCTTATAGCAATTTTTTTAAAATTTAGAGCATCATTGTTATACATAAATCACCATTCAATTGCATAATAATAAAAAACATATTAAAACCTTAAAAGAAAAATATTAACAGAAAACTATAANCTAGATAAGGTTGTTTGCGACAATATTCTTATAGCAATTTTTTTAAAATTTAGAGCATCAGTGTCATACATAAATCACCATTCAATTGCATAATAATAAAAAACATATTAAAACCTTAAAAGAAAAATATTAACAGAAAACTATAAGAACTAAAATATTATGTTTAAATAATTTACTTAATTACCTGGATCACTTTTTGTTTTTCCTCTAATTACAGCTTGGTCAACAAAACAATACATAGCCTTCCGAAATATTTTTACCTGTATATTATGGATATGTTGAATTTATATGTAAATTTAGCACATTTGTAAACTGAGATCAAAATACTAAAGTATTATCTTTGCAAGTGCTTCAACTGCCTTGTTTGGATTTGTTTCTAATGTAGACAACGATCCGAAGCGAATCCAACAAACTTTCTAACGCACTAGCCTCTTCTTCATAATGGTATGTAGGGTTCAAGTAATAAACTNCAACAAACTTTCTAACGCACTAGCCTCTTCTTCATAATGGTATGTAGGGTTCAAGTAATAAGCTACACAATATAAATAATGATAACACTTATAAATGATAATATCCAAAATGATAACACTTATAAATAATAAAAATATAAATTGTTAAACAATAGGTTTACCTGTCATATGAATATATTGAATGATTTGATTTTGCCATCGAATATCAACGATGTCAAGATATTTCTTACACGATTTAAGAGTCGCGTCTTTGACAGCTTGTCTTGCTCGTTTCATTGCTTCATATAGATATGACATTGTTGCTTTTCTTTGCTCATTTACCATTCTTAGAACTCTTGCAATCGGTATATTTTATACATTTTTGGCGTTTTCCCAAAATTTAGAATTTAGAATTGTCCCTTGTACTCTCTTTCCAATTGGATACTTTGCTGTCGCAGTCCTAGACCAATCTTTTGAAGTAAACATCCTTTGCAAGCCATTTCTTTGTTCCAAAATATTTTGTAGGGTAATATAATTAATGACAAATCTTATTTGCCTAGGCCGAATCAATTTTCTCAAACAAAGAGTTGTCAGTATATCCAAGACTCTATTATGATTATAGATAAAATAAGTCACTCTTTTAGCTTACTCTAGCACATTTTGAACCGTTTTAATTTTGAAAAAATCATGCAAAATCAAATTCAGAGAGTGGGCAGCATAAGGAGTTTAATATAAGTGTGGTCTTCTTGTCATCAGCATTTCACCAGCTTTTTTGTACGTACTACCATTGTCTGTAATAATCTAAACCACATTTTTCTCTTCAATCTCCTCAACAACATCATCCATCAACCCAAAATATAGTTAGCAACCTTATCATGGTCAGAACTATCAATTGACTTGTAGAGGACAACTTTTCCATCACAATATATCAAGAACTTAATGATAGATAATATTGTGGTAGATGTCCATACATCACACATACTTGTCACTTGTAAATCTCCCACTTATTTTTAAACTGGTTAATGTATTCTTTAAGCTCATCTATCTCATTATCTAGTAATGGTCCACCAATCTCATATTGGGTTGGCCCTTGCACACCCACTCCAGGTAAATCAATTTCATAAATCATCAATTGTTAGAAATGACCTTGAGTTTTGCTTGGTGGAATATTCTCGTAAATGAAATATTTTGCAATTACATGTTTTGTCAACTTTGCCCACTTTTTGGAATTCCACATATGAGTTAGCTTGACTTGCTTCACTTCCCTATTTTGATACATTGAAGGATTCATCTTTTGTATCGTGAGATCTTTTTCTTTTTCCATCAACTTTTGTGATTTTTTGAGAATTTATCCCGAAATTCCTTAACACTATGTGAGCACATCAAACCTTTAGATGTACCACCTTTTTTGATAGATGGTCCAGAACTTCTTCCTCTAAAGTCCTATTTGGCCATATGTAACGAATAGATTGTTGTTTTGCATACTCAATATCATCTCTATATTCTATATCCATATCATCTGAATTCTCATCGGAAGAATAAATTTTGATACCACTCTTCTACCTTGATCAACCAATTAAATTGTCTCATTTTTCTCTGTTCATTCGTCACTTTTGCACGTTTAGTCTTGTTGCGGTTCAACTAATCCGTCATATCTCTCGTAATTTCTATAGGATACTTATCACATTGTTCCACATTATTATATACAAAGTGTTGCTCGAAACATGACACACCGCCACCTTTCATTATTTTGTGGCAAAAATTATGCATTACATGTTGTCGGTTATCCCCAATTCGTTCACCGTAATTCCATCTAATATCACGTTTTTTTTATTTTTCTGGGATGATTTAGTAACCACATTCTTCCCCTTTGATGTCATATCTACAATAATACCATTACATTATCAAACACATCATATTCATTCTACAAATTAAATATAACATGTGTAACACTTTTAAATTAAAATATTATCCAATTAATAATACTATTTTATTATAATACTAATTTACTAATTAATAATACTAACACTTCATGCAACATATTATTATAATACTAATTTATTAATTTAAATTGTGTCTTCTAATTAATAAATAATATTATTTCATTAATATTAAAATCATTGTATACAAAATTTTTATACACATAAATACTTAATTCTTAATTTTTAACAAATAAAGTATAATTAATAAAATGACTTGCATTTAATATACCAATTTAGCAAATAATAATAACATAAAAGAATAATTGCAAAAAGGAAAAAAAATAATGAAGGGTATTAAATGAAATTAGTGGTACTTATGTATACTTCAAAATTAAAAGCTATAATGCAATGAGGTATTAAATAAAAATTATCATACTTATGAATATATATATATATATATATATATAACTCAAAAGGCTCCTCAAGAGTCAGTCGGTCGCAACTCTGTCTCAATGACAAACACAGACAGAGACTGAGAGAAGAGAGAGAAAGGCGTTGGCGATGGGTGATGTAGATGCTAGATATTCAACCCATGTTTCTTATCGGTGTGTTGAAAATCCGAAACGTTTCGGACATTTTGATACGACATTTTAATCCTTGGTTGTATGATGGTCTTTGGGCTTAAATGACTGATTTTGTGCCTCCTTAGCATTCTTGTTCACTAATTTAGGACATTGGGCCTTCCAGTAGCCCTTCTCGCGATAGAAACTACACTCATCTTAAGCATTTTGACCCCGATATTTATTATGTGAATGAGAAGTCACCTTGGGTGGTACAGAATAAAATAAATGCCTCGACTACCCTTAATATTAATACTCTAACAAAGAGAAGTCGATCAATGTTTCCAAATTGTTGGAAGAAATCTTAAGTTTCCAGCACTACCATCCAATTCTATTTAAAATTTCAGCTTTAAGGAACTTCTACTTCAACGTGGAAAAGGGTATATTAGGAATGTTTGCAAGACAAAAAATACTTCTGCGAATAGGACCCTTATCCTGGACATACGAAATAGGAAAGTAAGACTTTAGTTTCTGGACGGGGTGAGTGTATGCTTGCCTTGAGGGTCATCGTATGCTGCAATAGTGTTATAATATCTGAGCATGTTTAGCTGGTTTTACAATTTCTTACCAATATCGGTACATTGCCATGGCTTTTAAATACTCGTTGAATTTTCTTCATTTGTCTGCTGAAATCCATTCTTGCTTTAGCTTGGATTGTTCTTTGTTGATCCGTAGTTCTACTTCATAAAACAGGATTGCATTTTTAAAGATTGTGTCATCTTCATCCATTATAGGTTAATTTTTTTGGTGGTTGTCCCTCTGTTGATGTACTGACAAGGAAGCGTAATATATTGCTTGGAATTGCTGAAAGTGATGATGGCCAGGAAAATAAGGATCATCCCAGAAGTCCACCATGGGTCCAGTGTTGCCTAAAGTCTTATTATCTTAACAAAGGTGACATTTGGGGAAGTAGGAGCTATCGAATTTTTGCGACAAAGTTGATGGGATGAGCAGCTGAATCGTATATGTTTGAATTGTGTTGTAATATTTTTTTACAGATAATTCGGGATGTAATTTCGTAGAGTTGTGCGCTAGGCACAATGTTAATTTTTTTTTTGGCTTTTTACTCAATGAGCATGATTACAGTTTGCTCTCTTGTTTGGGTATCCTTTGCCATAAAAATCCTTGTTTCTTTACTGTATATAATACTTTTGTCATTCAATCGGGTGAGGACAGGTCTTGGTGTAGTGATAAGGATGTTTGATTGTGACCCAAGCGTGATGAGGTTTGAGTTACGAGAATGGTTTGTGTGCATGCAGGGTAGAATTGTTTACCTTTAATCTTTTCCTGATCCTTCAGTGGTGAGAGACTAGTGCGTTGGGCTGCTCTTTTAATCATTCTACGCATAGCTCTAAACTTAAGAATATGAAATGTTGGTTGGGGAATGTTTGCATGCATTGCATAGATATGCCATTAGGA
The DNA here is from genome assembly GCA_963454935.2 of Ilex paraguariensis. Taxonomy (NCBI): domain Eukaryota; kingdom Viridiplantae; phylum Streptophyta; class Magnoliopsida; order Aquifoliales; family Aquifoliaceae; genus Ilex; species Ilex paraguariensis. The sequence goes on from CAUOFW020002425.1 coordinate 483,050, forward strand.
AGTAGTATTTAAGGATGAGTAATGCTTTAACTGAAGAACCCAATTTTAAATAGTTCGAAGTAAAAGAGGAGTTTTATGAAACAGCAAGATCAATCCAATTCAATTTTTTCTTTCAGTTAAATGTATTAGTATAGAATAGTATGACCGTACACGTTTAGTGCATCACCTTGTATCCACTATATACGAGGCTTCTTTCATTNATGTATTAGTATAGAATAGTATGACCGTACACGTTTAGTGCATCACCTTGTATCCAATATACGAGGCTTCTTTCAATGACAGTGTTGTCAGAAATTAGTGATAAATAGTTTCATTTTAATTTTGAAGAGAGGTTATACAACAAATGGAATGCTATGGTTTTNATATACGAGGCTTCTTTCATTGACAGTGTTGTCAGAAATTAGTGATAAATAGTTTCATTTTAATTTTGAAGAGAGGTTATACAACAAATGGAATGCTATGGTTTTAAGACCCATCATGTCAGGCAGATAAATCATCCAGGCAGTCTTCTGAAAATAAAGGATACGTTCCCCAGCAACCCTCCCCAAATTGACACTAGAGTTGAATCATTTATTTCTCTTCGGTGTATGTTTACATGCAAGATCTGTACTAGGCGCCCATGTACTGCCCACTCCTCTCAGAATAGCAATTTTACCTATTCACTTGCATTGAAATGGTGAATTACAGATTTATAGTAACTAATGGACCACAGAATCAATTAGAGAATTCATAAGCTTAATGTATGCCGTTGAAGGAATCATAAGCCCAACGAATGCTATCACATCATCGGGTGGTTGTGTAAGGAGCAATATCTGAATTGAGGAGGTTTTCTCACAGGGTCAAATAGCACAACCAGAAACTACAATTCTGATATCTATATAACACATGCTATTTATTAGAACAAGCAAAAAAACAACAATTTCTTTATCAAGGGGGTTCTGATCTCCAGAATTGGCAGATAAATCCTGTATTGATTTGATGGATGCAAGGATATCATTCTATTCAATTGACATAGCCAGTTCTTTAAAATATTTCAGTAGCAAATACTTTAGTAGTAGGAGTGACAATTTTTTTTCTTTATCCAATTATCCGTTTAATCCACCCATAAATGAATTAGGTATTTGTATTCATTAATGCAGGTTCTAAATAGGTTGGATAATGGTAATCAATTTAATTAAGCTGGTTAAAATAGATTATAAATGGTTATTCATTAAGTTGAGTACTTTTCTCTATTGAATAATAAAAATAATAAATTCAAATACACAAAAACTAGTACACTAAATACGTGCACGCACGCATACACACACACTCCCATAAATCAAAATACATATACACTAATATACTAAAATACACACACATATTAATATACCAAAAACACACTAACAGTGGTGGAGGGAGGTGGGGGGCCAAGGGTCTAGGCCCACCCCTAAAAAAATATTTTTTACGTGCTTTTTATATTTTTTTTGATAATTTTAATTGGGCCCACCCTAATGAGTTAGCTAAAATAAAATTAATTAGGTCAGCGAAGTTAGGTACATTATGATTNCCACCCTAATGAGTTAGCTAAAATAAAATTAATTAGGTCAGCGAAGTTAGGTACATAATCATTTTTGGCTTATTAAGCTGTGAATTAGATTGCAAATTTTTGGGATTTTATTGGTCCCTTTAATTGTTTCTAAAAATTGACCCTATGTCTTAACTTTTTTATGCAATTTAGTGTTTTCTTTCTTCTTTTTTCGGAAATCTATTTGGTCAATATAGTAAAATGTGGTTTATAATGCTATTCATGTGTAAGTTAGGTTATTGTTTTTAGTAATTTTTTATTTGCATAGAATATATATACCAGCTCTAGGCCTTTTTATGTTTAATGAATATATTTGTATCAAATATGATATAAAAAATATAAGTATATCACATTAATTTTTTGGAAAAGTTACATCTAAACCCCCTTAGATTTGTCACTTAATCACTTAAGTTCCTAAACATTTGAAATATTAGACACAAACTCCTTGAAGTTTGTATACTCGTAACATTTATACCCGTGCCATCAATGTCGGTTAATATATCTATTAATAAATTATATTTAGATCCCTTGAAGTTTGTAGACATGTAACATTTAGATCTCTCAAGTTTTAAATATTACACTTAGACTTGTTATTAGTTACGGAACTAACAAAATCTATTGAATGACCAAATTACCCTAATTAAAGAAAGAAAATATTATATCCATTACAATTTGACCCCTTATTTAGTTTTTTTAGTTTTATTCTAATAGACTATTAGTTTTAAAAAATAATTATTATTTGTTTCAAAATGTTATTTAAAATGGTGGATATAAAATACATACAAACATAAGGAAAAACTTACAATATTTGGGTTGAATTGTATGATTTATGAATTACATTAACAAAATTTATCATTTTTTGGGTGATATTATCACCTTTTTTGGGGGAGATTATCAATTTTAGGTGAGGTTAAAAATATTACCAAGGTGAGGTTATCATTTTTTGGGTGAGGGTATCATTTTTTGGGTTAAGTTTACCATTATTTTAGGAAAAATTAGGGATAAATTCATCACCTTTTTGGGTAAGTTATCACCTTTTGGGTGTGAAGTTTTCACCTTTGGGTTATATTACCACTTTGTAGGAGTACGATTATCACTGTGGGACTAAGTTAACACTTTTTGGGGTACGTTGCAATCTTTTAGGGGTAAGATTACCATTTTTAGAGGGGTAAAAACCACTTTTTTGGGGTACATTTTAGGCTAAATTATAACTTTTTGGGGATAACACCTTGTAACGCTCCAAAATCCACTTTGAACAGCATTACTAATTAAACCATTTACATCATAAGAGCAACTAACAAAATCCATAAAACGGTAAATTTCATTCATCATACAAAACATCTACAACATCACCTATCACAATCACACAATCCCAAACATTTTAGGAAGGGTGTATACCGTCTCTCACGGCATTGATGAATCCTTCTCAGGAAAGGTATATCATCCTTCAGCCTCGAACTTACGTGAACAATAATGGTTGCTCTCACAAACAACAATCCACTACAAGTGTTAGGCAACCATCTCATCCCCCACTGGAATAGACTAACCTCTAACACTCTACGACAATGCTCGAATGCAATTCAAGTCCATCACAACAACCATACAAGAGATGCAATAACAAACATTTTCTCAAATCACAAGGAAATCCAAAATCCCCAAATTTCACAATTTGTATTACAAGAGAACAATTTAAGAAAATAAGCAAGAGATCATCAACAATTCATTTTTATTGTTCATTACAAAGCACTAAAGTTTTGAAATCAAGAACAAAGGAATATTAAGAAGAAAAATCCATTTTTCTCAAAAACTAGAGTTTTCAAGTCAAGAAGAGTAATTTCATGGCTATATAACCATAGCTTTGTTTAAAACATAGTAATAAGTGTAAAAGCGTCAAGAGATAGGGATTTCTTAGCATATACTTAGGATCGAGAGTAAAAACATACATACATATAAATGCCCTAACCTCAATGTACAAGAATGGAAGAAAACCCCTACCTTGTTTTATNATTTCTTAGCATATACTTAGGATCGAGAGTAAAAATATACATACATATAAATGCCCTAACCTCAATGTACAAGAATGGAAGAAAACCCCTACCTTGTTTTATAGTTTGGGAAGAAATGTAGAAGATTTGATCTTTCCCACTTGAATCAACACTTGAATCTCTTGTGTTTTCCTTTCTTTCTTCCTCTCTAAGATTTACTAGGGTTAGAAAGGTTGAAATGGGGCTAAAGGAGGCATTATTATGTATTTATAGGGTGAAAAATGGGTCCCAGATCGCAACTTAAAATTTCTGGAACTTACAAAGCGTACCAGNATCAACACTTGAATCTCTTGTGTTTTCCTTTCTTTCTTCCTCTCTAAGATTTACTAAGGTTAGAAAGGTTGAAATGGGGCTAAAGGAGGCGTTATTATGTATTTATAGGGTGAAAAATGGATCCCAGATCGCAACTTAAAATTTCTGGAACTTACAAAGCGTACCAGTACGGTAAACTCTTTGGACAGTAGCATACCGGTGCAATCTATTCAGTTTTGTCTGCTTCTTTTGTTTTTCATTTCCGATCCATTCCAAATCCTTGCAAAACCAACCCAAACTTATACAACATACATTTGGACATCAAATATAGTTGGTACAAGTTTTATTACAAACGATTTCATATATTTACCTGGGTTTTGCCATATTAGCCTTTCAAAAAGAAATGATTACTTGCTATATAAAGATAAGAGTGTGGGGGTTTACAATCCACCCCTTAAAGAAAGTTTTGTCCTCGAAACTTAATCGTCGAGTTAGTCTATCTAATTCTCATTTGGCCATGATGTCGCCACTTTCATTCATCCTATAAACATTAAGCCAAGATTAAAATAGAACACCATATCGTAATTTTAAATCAATCCCTTCAACTTATACCATCACTACAATTAGCGAAGTCCCCAAGTTTACCTTCATTCACTACTTTTGATTATTCTNCATATCCTAATTTTAAATCCATCCCTTCAACTTATACCGTCACTACAATTAGCGAAGTCCCCAAGTTTACCTTCATTCACTACTTTTGATTATTCTTTATACTCAATAATTCCATATGATTGTCTAAACTAATCCCATTTCATGCATAATTGCTAGATCTTTAACTTATTTCCTATTCATCGGATATCACTTCTCTTTTAAATTTACCAATCATTTTAAAAATCTCATGTTTGCTTTTTACATGTAGCTTATCCATAAGAATTTCACAACAACCAAATTCAATTTCATTAATGGGATTACTCATCATTCCTATATCCAAATTACGTTATAATCCAGAACTTAGCAATGCCATTACGACAAGATCTACAACGATTCCTTAAATAGATGTATCATTCTTAATGACTTTGTTTCTCACTAGATTAGATAAACTCACAATATTTAAAATCTAATAATACTTCACATCCTATGAACACTTATCAATTTTGGTAGTTCGGGGGACATCGCAAGATTCCCAACAATTATAACCATTAAACTATACACCAAGTTTTCCNTTGTTTCTCACTAGATTAGATAAACTCACAATATTTAAAATCTAATAATACTTCACATCCTATGAACACTTATCAATTTCGGTAGTTCGGGGGACATCGCAAGATTCCCAACAATTATAACCATTAAACTATACACCAAGTTTTTCAAGAAATTGAATCTCACTCTTCAGGCTTATACTGTCTACATTCACCACCGTAACAGTAACTAATGGTTAATTCCACCAATATTGAATCTAATCCAAAGGCTCACTGCGTACTCTGATATAAATTAACATCCACCAAGTCGCAGATCAAACTAGCCACAAGATAAGAATTCCCATTGGTCTNAATGGTTAATTCTATTAATATTGAATATAATCCAATGGCTCGCTGTGCACTCTGATATAAATTAACATCCACCAAATCCCAGATGAAACTAGCCACAAGATAAGAATTCTCATTGGTTTGAAAGTTTTGAGAAGATATGTCAAATCCTACCAAAGTGTACAATTGAAACCTAACCACATTTATCCTCCAATTATAGCTTCCAAATTGTATACACCAACGATCCATCTAATCCATTCAAAGGAAATTTTAGTAATTAACTAACTATTATAAGTAGGCTAAGTGTCAAGTTATCTCTCAAATATATTTGCTCTCAGTCCCCAATCTAGAGCTCAAATCAATAAGCCTTACAATCCCCTTCATAACTCATTTGTATCCGGATTCATGCTTTTAGATCAATCTTAATATCTCTACATGTTCACCAACTCGATTAAGGCCAATTATTTTCTATCTCCCAAGTATTCATTCTCAACCTCTAAGTTTATGCTAGAGTTAATAACCATGAAATCAATTCANCTCTAACTTTATGCTAGAGTTAATAACCATGAAATCAATTCATAGTGACTTTCATTAACATCACAATTCTTTTCACAATACTTATACTTTCGAATCCCTATGACACAATCCAGTACAATATATATCTAGCAATATACCAAAATGTAAAGATGTACTGTCAAGGATCCCAAAATTTCTCTCAATTAACTACTACCAAATTTCTGGTGATATAATTAAAACCAAAAACTAGAATCCCAGTGATTAACCAATGTTCCTCAATTTACCCACATTAGTCATCATAGTCTTAATCATTATTAGTAATCCCTAAGATATTAACAATTTGCTAGTTACTAGGATATCCATATTCATTTATCCCAAAAATTACACAAGGTTTCTACATCCATATCAAAGTCAATCTTCATAGGTATCATCATTGATTCTTCAAATTACATCTTTCCAATTATCATTACTAACCATAAAGTTCAAATCTTCCATACTCATACTAGCAATCCTCAAGTATAACTAATCATACCTATCTTAACAAAGTACTAAAAGAGACAAGAGAAAGAACTTCATATTCCTCCAACACAACCTAATAACATTAAAAGATTTCATGGAACAATAGAGGTTCATATCAAACTTTGGACATTATTCATATTTTAATACTTATTTGATATATCAAACCTCGATCTTTTTAAACCTCTATAGTCTTTAATCCTACAATATGTAGGGTCAAATGTAACTACTATAATTTAGTCAGGCCTTCTAGATTTCCTTTTTACATGTCTATGAGTTCGTTTCCATATCTCAACCACAAATTTTCAATCAAAATTTGTAAATACAAATGAACTATTAACTACACACTCACCCAAGAGATTCTCGATTGTTAATATTTTAGAGAGTCTAATTATAGTGAACTCTGGCCATAACAAAATAAGATTACCTAAATATAACGTCCTCAATGAGTATTCTATGTGTGACCCTTCTAATCCATCAATACTTCCAACGTAAATTTAATCAACTCTCTGTCATATTTTCAAATCAATATTGGTAACCTCAAGTTTGTGGTTATGAAAACAAACTCTTATCCATTTAAGAACCATAACCAAAATTCCTATTGCTATTCCAAAATAGGCTCTCATTCGATGTTACTTCACCATATTCCTTTAATTGATCATATTTGAGAATTATACTATCTCATACCATCGTACTCACCCTAGAGGAACACATAATACTCCCACGGTTCATATCATAAAAATAAAACTACATTCATTCCTTAATTTCTATGAATTTTAAGTAACACACATAACCTTCCATAACTTTATTATTCAAAACTTAGTTCATCTTAAAAACATATAAGTTGACCTTACCTCCACACATCCAAATTGGGTTATCATATCTCCTTGACTTCCAAAAATATAAGCGACAGTAATTGTAAAATAGAATACTTAGAGTCGACAAAGCACCAAATTATAGTCGAATTTTATATTGTTATACATCAAAATACTTCAATCAACTTGGGAGTGTCTCTCAATCAAAGCCTAAATAGTGGGGGAAGCTTGCTTAAGGATAAGTCCTTCAAAGTCTAAGAAGAAAATCATAACATTTTGACATCCAAGGAATATAACAGTGCAGATTTTTGATCAACTTTGGAGAATAAACTGATTTAGCTCAGGTATTTCTAGCATGTGTGACCTATATGGTTGGAAAGATATACAAGTTAGGATTCTAAAAAAAAAGACGGTGCACCATTTGGACTTTCCAACAAAGAGTTATGATCAAATTAGTGAAAGGTAGTCTGCTAGACTGATTGGTTCTGCTATACTTATTCAACTTGAGTTTGCGTGTTNAGAATAAACTGATTTAGCTCAGGTATTTCTAGCATGTGTGACCTATATGGTTGGAAAGATATACAAGTTAGGATTCTAAAAAAAAGACGGTGCACCATTTGGACTTTCCAACAAAGAGTTATGATCAAATTAGTGAAAGGTAGTCTGCTAGACTGATTAGTTCTGCTATACTTATTCAACTTGAGTTTGCGTGTTTTTTTGTCACTAATCCTATCTCATACCCCTCTCCAATATAGATAGTATGACTTGCATAAAGATTCATGCTTAGCATTATTTACTAACCAAAAGACAAATTACCATCCATCTCCAAGAATAGTTCATAACGACAGGATATAAAACTAGCATATCCATTTCAAAATTTTTGTCAACATCTCTAAGTTAGGTATCCAAGAATTCAAACAAATAATCAATCCATAACCTAGCTAAACAACCAATCACACTTATCTTATAAACATATCACTTCAAACAAAGTCAAGCCTAGAGTTTCCTTCACCCTCACCTAATACTCCCCAATTCGAAGCATACAACCTCTACACACCCTTCGAGTATCCAACCGTTCTCCTGTAGGCATGTGAATACTCAAGGCATGTTCTAGCTTCTCAAAGTCCAATCTCAAATTAATAGCATACGTAGTGCGTATGAATGATTGAGTAGCATCGGGATCGAATAAAATTCGGGCCCAAGAATTTTAAAGAAGAATGATACCTTCAACAACTGCATCGGAAACGTCTTCCTCCGGTTGGGTCAAAGCAAAAACTCTTTCTTGCTTGGTACCGCCTGGGGCTATAGCTCCCAATGGTTTCGGCTGTAATGGCTTCTGTCGTGGTGGCTTATTTGCATGTACTTGTCCCATTGCTTGATTAGTCTTTGGTGGAATCGATGGACAGTTATTTTTGAAGTGTTTGAACCCTCCACATGCGAAGCATTGACGTGGGTCAATGTCTGTTCTGTTTCGAGTAACCCTAGCTCCTCGAATGACTTGATTCCTTTGTCCTGAAGCTTGGTCAGGTCGGTGGTACGGAGCTGCCCTTTGTGTAACTCCATTGCTGCTAGCACCAGTCCTGATCGGACCTCCCCTTGCAAAGTTCTGTCGTCGCTGGTTGTTGTTTCTATTCTGGCGTTGTACCAGAGTGGTTAGCTCCCTTAGGCATTGATAGATGCCAATCATGGCATCTGGAGGTGGTGGTGATGGGTTTGCTTGGCCACCACGTCCCCATTCACGTCCACGTCCATATCCACGTCCACGTACACCCTTTATCCTGCACATCAATTCACAATTTAGTTTCATTGATGCACAGGACATCTTAACTATCACTTTAATCTAAAGTATAAGGCTTGTATAAAATTTTAAATCCACAATTTCGTTCAATCTAGTCCTATCTCTCTAGTGGTAATCCATAACCTACAGCTCCCATATAAGACCTAAAGCCTAGGCTCTGATACCAAACCTGTAACGCCCCAAAATCCACCTTGGACGGTATTACTAATTAAACCATTTACATCATGAGAGCAACTAACAAAATCCATAAAAAGGTAAATTTCATTCATCATACATAACATCTACATCATCATCCATCACAACCACACAATTCCAAATATTTTAGGAAGGGCGTATACTGTCTCTCACGGCATTGACGAATCCTTCCCAAGAAAAGTATACCATCCCTCAGCCTCGAACTTACGTGAACAATAGTGATTGTTCTCACAAACAATAATCCACTACAAGTGTTAGGCAACTATCTCACCCCCCCATTGGGATAGACTAACCTAAATATTGTTTGTAGGGGGTGAGCACTAAGCTCTGTAGCAACATTCTCCCAAACTCAAACAAGGTTTAGAAAACATGTAAAACAAGTCAGTCTCATTTTGCAAATATCATATATTAATTTTTGAAAGAAAACAGGAACATTTCAATAGATCTCAAGTTTGCACAATAGCAATAAATTAAGTGAAGTAATAACGCCAAATTACAATTAACAAATCATTTCCAACCATAAATCATTTCCCACAAGTTCTTGTAGAATCCCATACTTTCACAAGCTCTTGTAGAAAACCGTTTCTGGTACAAAAAACCATAAATCCACAACTTGTATTCGTATCTCAGGTATTTTGGTTGCTTTCCATGAATCTACACAACAACTTTTACCTAGTTCACCCACCACAATCACACAATCCCAAATATTTTAGGAAGGGCGTACACCGTCTCTCAAGGCATTGACGAATCGTTCCTCGAAAAAGTATACCATCCCTCAGTGTTGAACTTACGTGAACAATAGTGATTGTTCTCTCAAACAATAAACCACTACAAGTGTTAGAAAACCATCTCACCCCTACTGGGATAGAGTAACCTCTAGCACCTCCTATGCTAGCTTGGTGGTGGGTGAAGACTCCTAGCTCTGCATGAGCTCCACCAAGTTGCTTGGTGGAGATAACTAAGCTTACTGAAGGAATAAAAGAAGAGAAAACATTCGAAGAGAGAGAAAAATAGAAGAGAGAAGTTAGAGAGAGAAAACTTAATTTGTAATTTCAGATTCTTGCAGAGACAAATTTGAGCATCAAAAGGAATACTTCTAGACTAATATGGATGCTAGGAACTCATTTATGCAATTAGATTTTGATTTGGTTTAGTATTTGATGGGTTATGCCCAAGGGCTCAACCCACGTTGTAAGCCCAGTTTAAATTAAGAGCCCAACTTAAGAGAGCTTTAGCAAGTCCAGCCCAAAGTGGTACACGCCCGGTCAAGCTCATCAGGTTCGAAGAGCTACATCAGTAGGAGAGTGTGCAGGGTCACCCAAGAGTCTCATCCTTGCCGCCTTAGAAAGAGTCAACACCGACCTCATCCTTTGACCGAATCTGATGGAGAGCACCATAACTGCCTCGCCCGTTCAGAAGAGATCACCAACTCCACCAGAATAGCCATTTAGTTACTAATAACTCCCCCCATTCTGTTATGGGGTGACTATAAATTGTAAGCCCCTCCAACACTTGGGGAGGGGCAGATCACACCCTGTTGAGCATAACTTTCTACTCTGCCTATTCACTTGAAGTAATAAAGTACCCGGCGACTCTAGCCATTCAAAATGGACGTAGGTCACGTTGACCGAACTACTATAACCCTTGTCTCGTGTCGCTTATTATCTCTCTATTTTAAGTACTGCATTTATTACTGTTCAATTGACAGGTGGTGTACAAACCCAATTTATGCATCATTAGTTTGGCACCATCTGTGGGAACAACAAAATTCTCACCTAAGTACATCTGTTGTTGTACCTATGACGATCACCACCAGATCCATGATTCAACCTGAAGATAATCCACCACGAGAGAAAGAGGTTGTTCCTCCACTAACCAATCATGTTCCAAATGCACAGTAGATGCTAGAGATAATGCAATAACTCGTAGCCCAGAATTAACAAATACTGCAACTGATGCTCGTTGGACAACAAGGAGGAGCACAACCTAAAGGATCTTAAGCTAGAGGAGCTCCACGCCCTGGGCGTCAAGGAGCTCCCCACTTGGGTGCCCCACACAGGGGAGCCCACTATGAGAGACCTCCACCTCCTCTTGTAGCTCCCTTTTCTTATAGTGGAGACCCACATTTTCAAGAGGATAAGGGCAAAAACCAAAGTATGAAGTATAAGAGCCATTTTGACGTCAATTCCAAAAGAGCTCCCAACCACTGGGACACAAAAATCAAAGAAGTGCAGATCAGCTAGGCGACGTCTTCAATGCCATGAAGGCATAAGGACCCGAAATCGTCGATTACCTAGTAAGGCGAACCAACACACCCTTCATACCAGATGTGGCGAACTATCCACTTCCCCAAAATTTCAAAATACCATATGTAGAAACTTTCAACGGTACAAAGGACCCACTTGATCACCTTGAAACCTAAAAGACCTTAATGCAGTTGCACAACGTCCCCGATAAAATTATGTGTAGGGCATTCCCAACTACCTTGAAGGGATCAGCGGGATAATGGTTTGCCAANAAAAAAAATTGAATTTATCAAATCAACTCCAAAATAGCATGTAATTTCATCAAATTAATATTCAATTTAGTACATCAAATTAATTCAAAATTAACATTTAATTTCATCTAATTAACATTCAATTCATCAAATTAACATTCAAAGTAAACTAGTTAAAATTAAATTTATCAAATTAACAATATATTTAATTCATCAAATTAATATCAAATTAACATTTAATTTCATCAAATAAATCACATTCATCAAATTGAATTTTTATTAGAGGAAATTGCATGTTATGTTGTTATTGATTTGATAAATTGAATCTTTATTAGATGATTTTGGATGTTAATTTGATGAATCTTGTGTTAATTGGATGCATTTGAATAAATTGGATGAATTAAAAGTTACTTTGGTATTAGTCTGATAAATTGAATATTAATTGAATTCAATTGAATGTTAAGTTGATAAATTTAATGTTAACTAGTTGAATTTGAATGTTAATTTGATGAATTGAATGTTTATTAGATGAAAGGAGAATATTAATTAGATGAAAATAGAATATTAATTAGATGAATTAAATATTATTTGGACAAAGTCGTATGTTACTTTGGTGTTGATTTGATAGATTGAATGTTTATTGCATGATTTTGGATGTTAATTTGATGAATTTTGTGCTAATTGGATGCATTTGAATAAATTGGATGAATTAAAAGTTAATTTGGTATTAGTTTGATAAATTGAATATTAATTGAATTGAATTGAATGTTAACTAGTTGATTTTGATTGTTAATTGGATGAATTGAATGTTTATTAGATGAAATGAATGTGAATTTGTTGAATTAAATATTATTTGGATGAAATTGCGTGTTAATTTGGTGTTGATTTGATAAATTGAATCTTTGTTGGATGATTTTGGATGTTAATTTGATGAATTGAGAGTTAATTGGATGAGTTTGAAAATAAATTAGATAAATTGAATGTTAATTTGGTGTTAATTTATGAATTAAATATCAATTGGATGAAATTGAATATNACCGCTAGCACTTAATGCCTGGAACATCCCACCTAGCGCCATAGGCGCTCCTCTAACGGTGCCTAGCGCGCCCCTTCAGTAGTGCCCAGTGCCATTGGTGTCCCTCCAACTACGACCAGTGCCATGGGTGGCACTCCATTAGCGCTCTTCTTACNACAATCCCAAATATTTTAGGAAGGGCGTACACCGTCTCTCAAGGCATTGACGAATCCTTCCTCGAAAAAGTATACCATCCCTCAGTGTTGAACTTACGTGAACAATAGTGATTGTTCTCTCAAACAACANATTAATTTCATGAATTTAAGTTTAATTAGTTGAATTTGAATGTTAATTTGGTGAATTGAATGTTTGTTAGATGAAATTAAATCTTAATTTAATATTAATTTGATAACTTGAATTGAATATNCAAACCACTACAAGTGTTAGAAAACCATCTCACCCCTACTGGGATAGAGTAACCTCTAGCACCTCCTATGCTAGCTTGGTGGTGGGTGAAGACTCCTAGCTCTGCATGAGCTCCACCAAGTTGCTTGGTGGAGATAACTAAGCTTACTGAAGGAATAAAAGAAGAGAAAACATTCGAAGAGAGAGAAAAATAGAAGAGAGAAGTTAGAGAGAGAAAACTTAATTTGTAATTTCAGATTCTTGCAGAGACAAATTTGAGCATCAAAAGGAATACTTCTAGACTAATATGGATGCTAGGAACTCATTTATGCAATTAGATTTTGATTTGGTTTAGTATTTGATGGGTTATGCCCAAGGGCTCAACCCACGTTGTAAGCCCAGTTTAAATTAAGAGCCCAACTTAAGAGAGCTTTAGCAAGTCCAGCCCAAAGTGGTACACGCCCGGTCAAGCTCATCAGGTTCGAAGAGCTACATCAGTAGGAGAGTGTGCAGGGTCACCCAAGAGTCTCATCCTTGCCGCCTTAGAAAGAGTCAACACCGACCTCATCCTTTGACCGAATCTGATGGAGAGCACCATAACTGCCTCGCCCGTTCAGAAGAGATCACCAACTCCACCAGAATAGCCATTTAGTTACTAATAACTCCCCCCATTCTGTTATGGGGTGACTATAAATTGTAAGCCCCTCCAACACTTGGGGAGGGGCAGATCACACCCTGTTGAGCATAACTTTCTACTCTGCCTATTCACTTGAAGTAATAAAGTACCCGGCGACTCTAGCCATTCAAAATGGACGTAGGTCACGTTGACCGAACTACTATAACCCTTGTCTCGTGTCGCTTATTATCGCTCTATTTTAAGTACTGCATTTATTACTGTTCAATTGACAGGTGGTGTACAAACCCAATTTATGCATCATTAGTTTGGCACCATCTGTGGGAACAACAAAATTCTCACCTAAGTACATCTGTTGTTGTACCTATGACGATCACCACCAGATCCATGATTCAACCTGAAGATAATCCACCACGAGAGAAAGAGGTTGTTCCTCCACTAACCAATCATGTTCCAAATGCACAGTAGATGCTAGAGATAGTGCAATAACTCGTAGCCCAGAATTAACAAATACTGCAATTGATGCTCGTTGGACAACAAGGAGGAGCACAACCTAAAGGATCTTAAGCTAGAGGAGCTCCACGCCCTGGGCGTCAAGGAGCTCCCCACTTGGGTGCCCCACACAGGGGAGCCCACTATGAGAGACCTCCACCTCCTCTTGTAGCTCCCTTTTCTTATAGTGGAGACCCACATTTTCAAGAGGATAAGGGCAAAAACCAAAGTATGAAGTATAAGAGCCATTTTGACGTCAATTCCAAAAGAGCTCCCAACCACTGGGACACAAAAATCAAAGAAGTGCAGATCAGCTAGGCGACGTCTTCAATGCCATGAAGGCATAAGGACCCGAAACCGTCGATTACCTAGTAAGGCGAACCAACACACCCTTCATACCAGATGTGGCGAACTATCCACTTCCCCAAAATTTCAAAATACCATATGTAGAAATTTTCAACGGTACAAAGGACCCACTTGATCACCTTGAAACCTAAAAGACCTTAATGCAGTTGCACAACGTCCCCGATAAAATTATGTGTAGGGCATTCCCAACTACCTTGAAGGGATCAGCGGGATAATGGTTTGCCAAACTCACCCGGCCTCCATAGGCTCCTTCGCCAAACTGAGCAGATCCTTTCATTGGTGGATGCTGCCAGCAGAAGTCTGCCACCCATCTGCTCAGCATAAAATAGAATCGAGATGAAAGTCTGAGGAGTTACCTCACTCATTTTAACGAGGAGGTCCTCCAATTCAAGGAGCCTAATGACAAAGTGACCATGGCCTCCTTTCTAGGAGGCCTCATCCATCGAGTTTTCTCTTTTCAGTAATGAAGCGACCAACAAAGAGTATGCCAGAATTATTGGCAAAAGTTCAAAAATATATGAATGCTGAGGAAATCAACAGGTCCAGGTGAGATGAATTATCTCACGGATCACCAAAAGCTTGACCTATCCCTGCTCTGCTCTCAAGCAGGCAGCCTATGTCTCCAGCTTAGCGGCTCTCTCACGGGTTACCAAAAGCTTGGCCTCTGTTCTACTCTGCTCTGAAACAAGCAACCTATATCTCCAGCTGAGCAGCTCTCTCACGGGTCTCCAAAATCTTGGCCTATCTCTGCTTTGCTCTCAAGCAGGTAGCCCATATCTCTAGCTGAGCGGCTCTCTCACAGGTCGCCAAAAGCTTGGCCTTTACTCTGCTGTCAAGTAGGCAGTCTATCTCCAGCTTAGCGGCTCTCTCGCGGGTCGCCAAAAGCTTGGCCTCTACTCTGCTCTCAAGTAGGCAACCCATATCTCTAGTTGAGCAGCTCTCTCACGGGTCGTCAAAAGCTTTGCCTTTGCTTTACTCTCAAGTAGGCAGCCTATCTCCATATTAGCGGCTCTCTCGCGGGTCGCCAAAAGCTTGGCATTTGCTCTGCTATGAAGCAGGCAACCTATATCTCCAACTGAGCGGCTCTTTCGCAGGTCGCCAAAAGCTTAGCCTACCTTTGCTTTCCTCTCAAACAGGCAGCCTAAACCTCTAATTTAGCAACTCTCTCATGAGTCACTAAAAGCTCGATCTCAAAAGGTGTAGCTCTCTCACGAGCAATCCTCAAACTCTATCTTTACTCTCACTCAAACAATCTGCCTCTCTCTAGGTAATCATGTTAGATATTTTGATGTTGGAGAAACATTATTTTTGCCATCTTTAGGCACCCTTTTGAAACTCAGGTTATCTGCAACCTGCAGGACCACAATAGATTGAATGTCAACAATCGGGCCTCATAACTCCATGTTCATTCTCAACTACTGTGCCTCGCCTAGATTTGGCGAATCTGCGCCTAACGTGCCTGAGCCCCAATCTTGTTTCACAAGAGGCACCCATCGCCAACTGCATCTTGCTTGGCAGCATAGGTGCCTCACCAGTAGCACCCAGCGCTACAGGTGCCTCGCCAGTAGGGTCCAACACTATAGGCATCTCACCGCTAGCACTTAATGCCTGGAACATCCCACCTAGCGCCATAGGCGCTCCTCTAATGGTGCCTAGCGCGCCCCTTCAGTAGTGCCCAGTGCCATTGGCGTCCCTCCAACTACGACCAGTGCCATGGGTGGCACTCCATTAGCGCTCTTCTTACGCGTCCAGCCAGCGCAGTAGCCTTTCCTACATGCCCAACAAACGAAGCAACCTCTCCTGCCCACCATAGCAGCCCCTCCTGCGTAGCGTAGCAGCCTTTCCTACGCGCCTAGCCAGTGAAGTAGGCTCTCCTAAGCACCTAACCAACGCAACAACCCTTCTTGCACAGCGCAACAGCCTCTCCTACTCGTCAAACCAGGCACCTAATACCTCTGAGGCGCCCAACACCTCTTAGGCGTCCAACATCTCTTAGGAGCCCACTAGGCCCCCAGCTTCTCAAGTGCCAGCCCCAAGGAGTCCAGCTCCCCAGCGCCTCCTTCTCATCTCCAAGTTCCAAATATAAAATGGAGAAGGTCTTGAGAAGTCCTTCAAAGGTGGAATATAATAGAAAGGAAGGGAGTCGCCAATTAAAAGGAGCCTCCAAGAAATTCAAGTTCAAGAAGGGTTGATTGCTATTTTGACTATAACTTTTGCTATGTTACTCCAAACGGTGATTATTATATATCAAATCGAAGCACTTGACGAGCCCTACATAATTTTTGGCTTAGAAACATACGTTTTGGCCTCCCAAAGTTTTTCAAGTTATTTTCCAAATGGTGATTATTATATATCAAATCGAAGCACTTGACGAGCCCTACATAAGTTTTGGCTTAGAAACATACGTTTTGGCCTCCCAAAGTTTTTCAAGTTATTTTTCCATGCTCACCCATAGGAGCTCTCCCATGAAGCTGGCCCATGGTGCTCGCCTATAGGATCTCGTCCATGCTTGGCCATAGGAGATTGCCCAGTTGGCCCATGCTCGTTCATAGGAGCTCGCCCATAGAAGCTCACCCATGATCTTCGCCCATAATATCTTGCATATGAAGCTCACCCATGCTTGCCCATAAAAGCTCACCCAATGGCAAGGACCTCAGCCCGTTGGAGTAGTGACTCCCCCGTGATTGTAACTTTTGATCCGTTTCTCGAAATGGAGCCCATAATATATCAAATTGAAGCTCTCAACGAGACCTACAAGACTTAACATCTTTGGTTGTGATAGACACTATTAAAAGTCTAGAAAAGGATTAGAAACATATGTTTAGGCCTTCTAAAGTCTTTCCAGTTGTGCGTTCAATCAAAATTCAAATTCAATCAAATGCCCTCATATCCAAGTACCATTGGACATAGGGTATTGGGGGGGAAATGATGGGTCAAGCCCAAGGGCCCAACCCACGTTGTAAGCTTAGTTAAATTAGGAACCCAACTTAAGAGAGCTCCAGTAAGTCCAGGCCAAAGTGATCTACACCCAGTCAAGCTTATCATATTCGAGGAGCTACATCAACAGGGGAGCGTGCAGGGTCACCTAAGAGTCTCAGTCTCGCCGCCTTGGAAAGAGTCAACACCAACCTTATCCTTTGACAGAATCTCATGGAGAGCACCGTAACTGCCTCGTCCGTTCAGAAGAGATAGCCAGCTCCACTAGAGTAGCCACTTAGTTACTAATAACTCACCCCAATCTGTTATGGGGTGACTATAAATTGTAATCCCCTCCAATAGTTGGGGGCATATCACACCCTATTGAGCATAACTCTCTACTTTCCCTACTCACATGAAGTAATAAAGTACCCGGCGACCCTAGCCATTCAAAGTGAATGTAAGTCACGTTGACTAAACCACTATAACCGTTGTCTTATCCTGCTTATTATCTCTTTCTATTTTATTTACTGCATTTATTACTGTTCAATTGACTGGTGGTGTACAAACCCAATTTGTGCATCATTAGTATTAATACATGAATTCGTGTTTTAAAGTTTAATGGGCTTTTTGATTTTGAAATGGGTTTAAGATTTGAGCATGCTTTAGGTTAATTTATTGTTATGGTTGTGTTTGGGAGCTATCATGGAGTTGTTTGGTGGTTCGTCGTGGTGTGTGGTGGTGGAACTGTGGCCTAAAGGTTTGAAGAAGTGAAAATTTGATTTTGATAAAAACTTGTTTAAGCTTCGAAAGGGGGCTTGGGTCTAGGTAATTTGGGGTCAAGGAATCCATTTCTAGTCTGGTCAAATGTTCAGTTACAGGTCTGACCTTGTTTTTACAATCAACTTTTGACCTAACTTTGACCATAGATTTTTGAATTTTGGGGGAGATTCAAAGGGATTAATTGGCTTGGTGCAAAAATGGGTTTGTAGTAGAGAAATTTAGGCTCTTGAATCACTTAAAAATCTTGAGAAATGATGGAGTTATATGTGTCCAAAGTTGGTTCATCGGCTGAAAATCAGGTTGGAATCAACCTATTTTTACGGCTCTTGAGCCTACTTTGACTGGGAAAATTGGAAGGGATTTTGATGTAAACCAACACGTGTATGTCAAAATAGGTATGGAGTGGTATAGTTTAGGATTTTCAATCATGTAAACATATGAAGAAATATGGGAGAAAATGATGCTCAAAGTTTACCAAAAATATGGAAAATCAGACTTGGTCAAGGCTTAAGGTTGAAGATGAAGTGAGGGGAGGGACAACAGTGGACCCCGACGGAAAGTATGGGCCCATTCAAGGTCCAAATGAACTTTGTTATGTACCAAAATTTTTGTAACGTCCGTGTGGAGGTTCGATAAAATTTGAGGTCAATCCAATATCTAAATCAATATGTGGTGTAAAATGTCTATTTTGCCATTCGGGGGAAATTCGACCCAATTTTTGGGTGATGTTTTCCAAATAAATTTTATATTCATTCTTAGGTATCTTAATTGAATAAGTGTATGAAATTTCATTGAAAAATAACATTGTTTAATTTTTGGCTATTTCATATCACAATACCGAGACTGGTAGGGTTTCTCAATTATGAAATAGGTGATGCTTTTCAAAATTTTTTAAAAATTATTCCATATGTTATTTATGATTATTTAGAATATTTTTGAAATATATGATTGGATATTTGAATATTGACTTAGAATTCAGACCTGGGTTATGGTTTTGAGTGTAGTTTCACACAACTGTTCGAAATGTTTGTATTGTTTGTATTGAATGAAACACCGGGGTCCTTTTGAATGAAATGTAACTACACAATAGTCAAGTGGCGGAGGGTTTACGTTCTATTTTGAGGCTGTAGAGGGTACTCATTGAGTTCGTAAATGCCCGGGTAACCTAGTTGGTCTTCGGACTTAGGCACTGAATTATTACTACAGAACGTATCTTCCTCAGGGTGAAAGTCCCCCAAAAGGTGCATATGGACCCTGAATGGTCTATTAGGATGATCGCCCACTGGTGCACCACTGTATTAATGTTTTGATCGTATTATTGTTTTCAACTTAAATGTTTTCGTTCAATGTTTTATGTTCTATTACTTACGTATAAAGTGGACTATTGTGATATTGCCCAGTTATGTCAAATTATGTTATTTTCAAACTCGTTTTCCTGGCATTGAGTATATGGAAATGGGTTGGGATTTTACATCTTCTTTCTTAATACCTAAAGCAAACATACCTTTTAGGTGTTAAGTTACCACCTTTTGGGGGTAAAGAACCTGGAATAAATTACCACATTTTGGGTTAGATTATCACTATTTAGACTAATGTTACACTTTTTTTGGTAATTACCTCTATTTGGCTTGGTACCGCTTTTCCAGTACATGACCGGTCATGATTTGTAACAAATAAGGACCGGTCATG
This sequence comes from Ilex paraguariensis, assembly GCA_963454935.2. Classification (NCBI taxonomy): domain Eukaryota; kingdom Viridiplantae; phylum Streptophyta; class Magnoliopsida; order Aquifoliales; family Aquifoliaceae; genus Ilex; species Ilex paraguariensis. The sequence goes on from CAUOFW020002425.1 coordinate 503,074, forward strand.
TCATGCCTGATTTGACAATTTCATTCTAAAATAGGTTAATAACACATTTATTGTTAAAGTATGGACATTTTGTGAATTTAGTCCCTAAAATAGCAATTTTTTCAATTTTATTTCTAAAGTATTTAATTAACACGCAATTAGCAAATTGACATCACATTAACAAATTTAATTCATCAAATTAGCATTCATATTCAACTAATTAACATTAAATTCATCAAATTACCATTCAATTAATATTCAATTCATCAAATTAACACTAAATTAACATTCAATTCAATCCAATTAATATTCAATTCATCAAATTAACATTCAATTCATCCACTTTATATTCATATTCATCTAATTAATACTTAATTCAACAAATTAATATATGAAATTATTAAATAAAGATTCAATTGAAAAAATCAATGCGAAAGTAACATTTAATTTCATCCAATTAACACTCAATTCACCCAATTAACACCAAATTAACATTCAAATTCAACTAGTTAACATTAATTTCATCGAATTAACATTTAATTTCATCCAATTAACACTCAATTTATCAAATTAACACTAAATTAACATTCAATTCATCCAATTAACACTCCATTCATCAAATTAATTTACAAAATCATCCAATAAAGATTTAATTTATCAAATCAACATCAAAGTAACATGCAATTTTATCCAATTAATATTCAAATTTATCAAATTAATACCAAATTAACATTCAATTTCATCCTATTAACACCAAATTACCATTCAATGCATCCAATTTAGATTCAAAATAATCCAATTAAAACTCAATTCATCATTTTAACATCCAAAATCATCAAAAAAAAATTGAATTTATCAAATCAACTCCAAAATAGCATGTAATTTCATCAAATTAATATTCAATTTAGTACATCAAATTAATTCAAAATTAACATTTAATTTCATCTAATTAACATTCAATTCATCAAATTAACATTCAAAGTAAACTAGTTAAAATTAAATTTATCAAATTAACAATATATTTAATTCATCAAATTAATATCAAATTAACATTTAATTTCATCAAATAAATCACATTCATCAAATTGAATTTTTATTAGAGGAAATTGCATGTTATGTTGTTATTGATTTGATAAATTGAATCTTTATTAGATGATTTTGGATGTTAATTTGATGAATCTTGTGTTAATTGGATGCATTTGAATAAATTGGATGAATTAAAAGTTACTTTGGTATTAGTCTGATAAATTGAATATTAATTGAATTCAATTGAATGTTAAGTTGATAAATTTAATGTTAACTAGTTGAATTTGAATGTTAATTTGATGAATTGAATGTTTATTAGATGAAAGGAGAATATTAATTAGATGAAAATAGAATATTAATTAGATGAATTAAATATTATTTGGACAAAGTCGTATGTTACTTTGGTGTTGATTTGATAGATTGAATGTTTATTGCATGATTTTGGATGTTAATTTGATGAATTTTGTGCTAATTGGATGCATTTGAATAAATTGGATGAATTAAAAGTTAATTTGGTATTAGTTTGATAAATTGAATATTAATTGAATTGAATTGAATGTTAACTAGTTGATTTTGATTGTTAATTGGATGAATTGAATGTTTATTAGATGAAATGAATGTGAATTTGTTGAATTAAATATTATTTGGATGAAATTGCGTGTTAATTTGGTGTTGATTTGATAAATTGAATCTTTGTTGGATGATTTTGGATGTTAATTTGATGAATTGAGAGTTAATTGGATGAGTTTGAAAATAAATTAGATAAATTGAATGTTAATTTGGTGTTAATTTATGAATTAAATATCAATTGGATGAAATTGAATATTAATTTCATGAATTTAAGTTTAATTAGTTGAATTTGAATGTTAATTTGGTGAATTGAATGTTTGTTAGATGAAATTAAATCTTAATTTAATATTAATTTGATAACTTGAATTGAATATTAATTGGATGAAATTGCATGTTACTTTGGTGTTGATTTGATAAATTGAATATTTATTGGATGATTTTGAATGTTAAGTTGATGAATTGAGTGTTAATTGGATGAATTGAATGTTATTTTAGTAATTTGATTAATTGGGAGTTAATTGGATGAAATTGAATGTTAATTTGATAAATTGAATGTTTATTAGATGAAATTGAATGTTAATTTGATAAATTGAATTGAATATTAATTTGATGAAATTGTATGTTACTTTGATGTTGATTTGATAAATTGAATCTTTATTGGATGATTTTGGATGTTAAGTTGATGAATTGGGCTAATTGGAATTAAATGTTAATTTAGATTCACAATCAAAAATAGGTGCTAAAACATCGTCCTCTCCATCAGAGAAAAAGCCTCTTGTGTTTTTATGAACAAATAGGCTCTTTGACATAGTCATACTTAGAGAAAGTGTAATTTGATTTCAATGCTAGATGAATCTCTTCCATGGACAATTAATTTAATGAATCGCATGTTAATTGGATGAAATAAAACGTTAATTTGATTAATTTAATGTTAACTAGTTGAATTTAAATGTTCATTTGATGAATTAAATATTAATTTGACATTGATTTGATGAATTGAATGCTAGTTGGATGTTTTTGAATATTGATTTGATGATTTGAATGCTACTTGAATGAATTGGAGGTTAATGTGATGTCAAATTTCTAAAGTGCATGTTAATTGAATACTTTAGAGATAAAATTGAACAAATTTATATTTTAGGTATCAAACTGACAAAATCTGCATATTTTAGGGATAAAAAATTTATTAACCATTTGAGGAAATGAAGATCGGTCATGATAAAGCATGACCCATCCTGATTTGGCAATTTTTGTGAAAACTGAGAAAATTAAAACTTAATTAAAAAGGATAAAACAATAATTACTTGTTAAAATAAGGGTTAAAAATCTAATTTTTTTTTCTAGAAATCAGATGTTGAAATGGACCTTACTATTGGATTCATATTACAAAATCTAACTAGTTAGTCAATTTTCATCAAATTTCAATAGGGTCGGATTTTCGTGTTACAATACAATAGGGTATCGCGAGATTAAATTTATGCGATTAGATTTTAATCACAATACACATAATATAATTTAAAGTACATCTTATAAAAGTATATCAAACATGACAGGTGACGAAATGTGATTGTATAAAAACCCAAGTAAATTAAAATTTTTATGAAAAATGGCAAAACGGTAATTAACCACTGTGGTATGGGTTGAAAACTCAAATTTTTCTGGAATTCGGATGATGAAATGGACCTCACCATTCGGTTTGTCTCACGAAATCTAGTTACCCAGTTAATTTTCGTTGAATTTCGGGACAATCAAATTTTTTGTTTTTTTTTGGGGCAATCGGGTGTAGCGTGGCCTAAAAACGAGACGTGGAATTAAATTTTAAAAATTAAAAAATAAATTAAAGCTAGTTGAAATAAAAATATTTTGAACTTGAATCAAGATGAATTTAATTGTTTTGGGATGAAACGGGACCCAGGAATGGAGGACATGTGGCGCAACGAGGGCCAAGCATCTAAGGGGTATAAATAGAGAAACAAAATCAGATTTTCTCCTCATACCCATCAGATTTTTGAAATTAGAGGGGAAGAGAGGGAAAAGAGAGAATTCTCCAACTTCTCTTTACAATCTACGGCTCTACATTGGTCAGAATTCTTCGGGCCAAGAACCAAAAATTGAAGGTTTTGATGAAAAATAAAAAATAAAAAAAGAATTTTGGAGGGATCAAGGATTAAAGATTGTTTCAGGTCTTGGGAGTTTTCTACCGTAGTTTTACGCTACAAGAGGCAGGGTTCTTTTCCTTATTAGTTTTATTTTCAACTTAAGGTTCCATATGATATGGGTAGTATGACTTGAGATGAATTCTCTTGTTTGATATACTCCTAGTGTAACTAGATTATGGAAAATGGGTATAGAAATATACTAAACCAATCTTGCATAAATTGGGTTTGTAGAATTTATTTGTTTGGTAAATTCTTGAAAAATGTGATAATTGGTCATGATTGTGTGTTATATGATTTGGTGCCTTGAAGGTGTTTGATAAAATGTCTATGTTGATGTAGCATGTTGGTTTCATTGAAAATGTTATAACATGCTTGGGTATTGAGAATAGTTAAAAAAAATCAATTTTAGCATCAATTAGGTACTTAGAAATTACTTGTTTGTGATTTTTTGAGAAATGTATTGATTAATCATGTTATGTGTTTACATTTATGCCTTGAAGGTGTTTGATGAAATGCCTATGTGGATTAATTGTGTTATTTGCATTGATTGTATTATAACAGGCTTTAGAATTGGTGTTGGTATATGCATATGATATATTAACATTGAGGTTGTTTATGGTGGTTATATACTTATGGTGTAATTTACCATGGAAAAATGTTGTCGGATATTGAATTGCTCATAATGTGTTCATGAGATATTGAACATGGTTGAGAATTGCAACTGTACATTTACATTACATATGTACGGGCAATATCATATTCGTAAGCATTTGACATGAGTGTGGGTGTGTGTGAATGTTTTTGAATCAAACACCATTCTTGGTGGTTGAGGCGTGGACTCGGGAAGGTTGGATCTAGGTCTGACTGAAAAAAAATCACTATTACATATGCACGGTTGCATGAAAAAAAGAAAAAAAAACTTGTGTCAGGTATAACAAGAGGGGCAAGATACTCCCTTGGGTGCAAGACCCGGTTACTGGTTTATACACTTCTGACAGTGTATGTAAAACCCCGGAAAAATTTAAACTTTTTTGGAAAAAGGGCAAAATAATAAATTACCACAAGTATGCAGGATTAAAATGCATATTTCTATAGAGCTCGGATGGAGCAACAGACTTCACCATTGGATTAGTATCACGAAATTGAGTTATCACGTCAATTTTTGTCGGATTACGAAATAGTCGGATTTTAGATGTTTTTCGAGAAAATTGGGCGACGAATGAACTTTTAAAGGCCCCCAAAAACAAAAATTATGAAATTTCCTTATAATTGAGTAAAAGTTCAAATAAAATTAATTTGAACGAAAACCAAAATTTAATTAAGTTGTTTCGAGTTAAAAACGGACCCGGAACTGATAAACGAGCGGGACAATGTGGACCGCGCAATTAAAAGTATAAATAGGATGAAATATCTGAAAAATCAGATATTTCTCACCCTTCGCTAGCTATGTTTAGACGTTAGAAGAGAGAGAAGAGAGAAAATAGAAATTCTACCTCTCTTTCTTCGATCCAAAAAGTTTCGTCGATCGGAATCTTTCGGACCAGGAGTTAAATTTGGTCCATGCAATGAGGGCTATGTCTATGTACCAAGAACGAGGGATTTCACCGAAGATCCAAGGGAAGGATTTAGTGAAATCAAGAGTTTTGGGGCTTGGGAGATGTTCTTGAAGCTTTCTCCCTTTCTTTTATGCTCCAAGGGGTAGGGGTTCTCCTACTCTGGTTCACTTCTACCCTAAGATGTTTTTGTGAAATGGTGATGTGTAGAATATGTATATCATTTTTTATTGTTATGGAAATGAGGGAGAAGGGTGTAGAAATGTCTTGGACCAACTTNGGTTGATTGCTATTTTGACTATAACTTTTGCTATGTTACTCCAAATGGTGATTATTATATATCAAATCGAAGCACTTGACGAGCCCTACATAATTTTTGGCTTAGAAACATATGTTTTGGCCTCCCAAAGTTTTTCAAGTTATTTTCCAAATGGTGATTATTATATATCAAATCGAAGCACTTGACGAGCCCTACATAAGTTTTGGCTTAGAAACATACGTTTTGGCCTCCCAAAGTTTTTCAAGTTATTTTTCCATGCTCACCCATAGGAGCTCTCCCATGAAGCTGGCCCATGGTGCTCGCCTATAGGATCTCGTCCATGCTTGGCCATAGGAGATTGCCCAGTTGGCCCATGCTCGTTCATAGGAGCTCGCCCATAGAAGCTCACCCATGATCTTCGCCCATAATATCTTGCATATGAAGCTCACCCATGCTTGCCCATAAAAGCTCACCCAATGGCAAGGACCTCAGCCCGTTGGAGTANGTTTCACAAGAGGCACCCATCGCCAACTGCATCTTGCTTGGCAGCATAGGTGCCTCACCAGTAACACCCAACGCTACAGGTGCCTCGCCAGTAGGGTCCAACACTATAGGCATCTCACCGCTAGCACTTAATGCCTGGAACATCCCACCTAGCGCCATAGGCGCTCCTCTAATGGTGCCTAGCGCGCCCCTTCAGTAGTGCCCAGTGCCATTGGCGTCCCTCCAACTACGACCAGTGCCATGGGTGGCACTCCATTAGCGCTCTTCTTACGCGTCCAGCCAGCGCAGTAGCCTTTCCTACATGCCCAACAAACGAAGCAACCTCTCCTGCCCACCATAGCAGCNTCTTGAAGCTTTCTCCCTTTCTTTTATGCTCCAAGGGGTAGGGGTTCTCCTACTCTGGTTCACTTCTACCCTAAGATGTTTTTGTGAAATGGTGATGTGTAGAATATGTATATCATTTTTTATTGTTATGGAAATGAGGGAGAAGGGTGTAGAAATGTCTTGGACNATGCCCAACAAACGAAGCAACCTCTCCTGCCCACCATAGCAGCCCCTCCTGCGTAGCGTAGCAGCCTTTCCTACGCGCCTAGCCAGTGAAGTAGGCTCTCCTAAGCACCTAACCAACGCAACAACCCTTCTTACACAGCGCAACAGCCTCTCCTACTCGTCAAACCAGGCACCTAATACCTCTGAGGCGCCCAACACCTCTTAGGCGTCCAACATCTCTTAGGAGCCCACTAGGCCCCCAGCTTCTCAAGTGCCAGCCCCAAGGAGTCCAGCTCCCCAGCGCCTCCTTCTCATCTCCAAGTTCCAAATATAAAATGGAGAAGGTCTTGAGAAGTCCTTCAAAGGTGGAATATAATAGAAAGGAAGGGAGTCGCCAATTAAAAGGAGCCTCCAAGAAATTCAAGTTCAAGAAGGGTTGATTGCTATTTTGACTATAACTTTTGCTATGTTACTCCAAACGGTGATTATTATATATCAAATCGAAGCACTTGACGAGCCCTACATAATTTTTGGCTTAGAAACATATGTTTTGGCCTCCCAAAGTTTTTCAAGTTATTTTCCAAATGGTGATTATTATATATCAAATCGAAGCACTTGACGAGCCCTACATAAGTTTTGGCTTAGAAACATACGTTTTGGCCTCCCAAAGTTTTTCAAGTTATTTTTCCATGCTCACCCATAGGAGCTCTCCCATGAAGCTGGCCCATGGTGCTCGCCTATAGGATCTCGTCCATGCTTGGCCATAGGAGATTGCCCAGTTGGCCCATGCTCGTTCATAGGAGCTCGCCCATAGAAGCTCACCCATGATCTTCGCCCATAATATCTTGCCTATGAAGCTCACCCATGCTTGCCCATAAAAGCTCACCCAATGGCAAGGACCTCAGCCCGTTGGAGCANCATGTTGGTTTCATTGAAAATGTTATAACATGCTTGGGTATTGAGAATAGTTAAAAAAAATCAATTTTAGCATCAATTAGGTACTTAGAAATTACTTGTTTGTGATTTTTTGAGAAATGTATTGATTAATCNAATCCAATATCTAAATCAATATGTGGTGTAAAATGTCTATTTTGCCATTCGGGGGAAATTCGACCCAATTTTTGGGTGATGTTTTCCAAATAAATTTTATATTCATTCTTAGGTATCTTAATTGAATAAGTGTATGAAATTTCATTGAAAAATAACATTGTTTAATTTTTGGCTATTTCATATCACAATACCGAGACTGGTAGGGTTTCTCAATTATGAAATAGGTGATGCTTTTCAAAATTTTTTAAAAATTATTCCATATGTTATTTATGATTATTTAGAATATTTTTGAAATATATGATTGGATATTTGAATATTGACTTAGAATTCAGACCTGGGTTATGGTTTTGAGTGTAGTTTCACACAACTGTTCGAAATGTTTGTATTGTTTGTATTGAATGAAACACCGGGGTCCTTTTGAATGAAATGTAACTACACAATAGTCAAGTGGCGGAGGGTTTACGTTCTATTTTGAGGCTGTAGAGGGTACTCATTGAGTTCGTAAATGCCCGGGTAACCTAGTTGGTCTTCGGACTTAGGCACTGAATTATTACTACAGAACGTATCTTCCTCAGGGTGAAAGTCCCCCAAAAGGTGCATATGGACCCTGAATGGTCTATTAGGATGATCGCCCACTGGTGCACCACTGTATTAATGTTTTGATCGTATTATTGTTTTCAACTTAAATGTTTTCGTTCAATGTTTTATGTTCTATTACTTACGTATAAAGTGGACTATTGTGATATTGCCCAGTTATGTCAAATTATGTTATTTTCAAACTCGTTTTCCTGGCATTGAGTATATGGAAATGGGTTGGGATTTTACATCTTCTTTCTTAATACCTAAAGCAAACATACCTTTTAGGTGTTAAGTTACCACCTTTTGGGGGTAAAGAACCTGGAATAAATTACCACATTTTGGGTTAGATTATCACTATTTAGACTAATGTTACACTTTTTTTGGTAATTACCTCTATTTGGCTTGGTACCGCTTTTCCAGTACATGACCGGTCATGATTTGTAACAAATAAGGACCGGTCATGTCATGCCTGATTTGACAATTTCATTCTAAAATAGGTTAATAACACATTTATTGTTAAAGTATGGACATTTTGTGAATTTAGTCCCTAAAATAGCAATTTTTTCAATTTTATTTCTAAAGTATTTAATTAACACGCAATTAGCAAATTGACATCACATTAACAAATTTAATTCATCAAATTAGCATTCATATTCAACTAATTAACATTAAATTCATCAAATTACCATTCAATTCATCAAATTAACACTAAATTAACATTCAATTCAATCCAATTAATATTCAATTCATCAAATTAACATTTAATTCATCCACTTTATATTCATATTCATCTAATTAATACTTAATTCAACAAATTAATATACGAAATTATTAAATAAAGATTCAATTGAAAAAATCAATGCGAAAGTAACATTTAATTTCATCCAATTAACACTCAATTCACCCAATTAACACCAAATTAACATTCAAATTCAACTAGTTAACATTAATTTCATCGAATTAACATTTAATTTCATCCAATTAACACTCAATTTATCAAATTAACACTAAATTAACATTCAATTCATCCAATTAACACTCCATTCATCAAATTAATTTACAAAATCATCCAATAAAGATTTAATTTATCAAATCAACATCAAAGTAACATGCAATTTTATCCAATTAATATTCAAATTTATCAAATTAATACCAAATTAACATTCAATTTCATCCTATTAACACCAAATTACCATTCAATGCATCCAATTTAGATTCAAAATAATCCAATTAAAACTCAATTCATCATTTTAACATCCAAAATCATCAAAAAAAAATTGAATTTATCAAATCAACTCCAAAATAGCATGTAATTTCATCAAATTAATATTCAATTTAGTACATCAAATTAATTCAAAATTAACATTTAATTTCATCTAATTAACATTCAATTCATCAAATTAACATTCAAAGTAAACTAGTTAAAATTAAATTTATCAAATTAACAATATATTTAATTCATCAAATTAATATCAAATTAACATTTAATTTCATCAAATAAATCACATTCATCAAATTGAATTTTTATTAGAGGAAATTGCATGTTATGTTGTTATTGATTTGATAAATTGAATCTTTATTAGATGATTTTGGATGTTAATTTGATGAATCTTGTGTTAATTGGATGCATTTGAATAAATTGGATGAATTAAAAGTTACTTTGGTATTAGTCTGATAAATTGAATATTAATTGAATTCAATTGAATGTTAAGTTGATAAATTTAATGTTAACTAGTTGAATTTGAATGTTAATTTGATGAATTGAATGTTTATTAGATGAAAGGAGAATATTAATTAGATGAAAATAGAATATTAATTAGATGAATTAAATATTATTTGGACAAAGTCGTATGTTACTTTGGTGTTGATTTGATAGATTGAATGTTTATTGCATGATTTTGGATGTTAATTTGATGAATTTTGTGCTAATTGGATGCATTTGAATAAATTGGATGAATTAAAAGTTAATTTGGTATTAGTTTGATAAATTGAATATTAATTGAATTGAATTGAATGTTAACTAGTTGATTTTGATTGTTAATTGGATGAATTGAATGTTTATTAGATGAAATGAATGTGAATTTGTTGAATTAAATATTATTTGGATGAAATTGCGTGTTAATTTGGTGTTGATTTGATAAATTGAATCTTTGTTGGATGATTTTGGATGTTAATTTGATGAATTGAGAGTTAATTGGATGAGTTTGAAAATAAATTAGATAAATTGAATGTTAATTTGGTGTTAATTTATGAATTAAATATCAATTGGATGAAATTGAATATTAATTTCATGAATTTAAGTTTAATTAGTTGAATTTGAATGTTAATTTGGTGAATTGAATGTTTGTTAGATGAAATTAAATCTTAATTTAATATTAATTTGATAACTTGAATTGAATATTAATTGGATGAAATTGCATGTTACTTTGGTGTTGATTTGATAAATTGAATATTTATTGGATGATTTTGAATGTTAAGTTGATGAATTGAGTGTTAATTGGATGAATTGAATGTTATTTTAGTAATTTGATTAATTGGGAGTTAATTGGATGAAATTGAATGTTAATTTGATAAATTGAATGTTTATTAGATGAAATTGAATGTTAATTTGATAAATTGAATTGAATATTAATTTGATGAAATTGTATGTTACTTTGATGTTGATTTGATAAATTGAATCTTTATTGGATGATTTTGGATGTTAAGTTGATGAATTGGGCTAATTGGAATTAAATGTTAATTTAGATTCACAATCAAAAATAGGTGCTAAAACATCGTCCTCTCCATCAGAGAAAAAGCCTCTTGTGTTTTTATGAACAAATAGGCTCTTTGACATAGTCATACTTAGAGAAAGTGTAATTTGATTTCAATGCTAGATGAATCTCTTCCATGGACAATTAATTTAATGAATCGCATGTTAATTGGATGAAATTAAACGTTAATTTGATTAATTTAATGTTAACTAGTTGAATTTAAATGTTCATTTGATGAATTAAATATTAATTTGACATTGATTTGATGAATTGAATGCTAGTTGGATGTTTTTGAATATTGATTTGATGATTTGAATGCTACTTGAATGAATTGGAGGTTAATGTGATGTCAAATTTCTAAAGTGCATGTTAATTGAATACTTTAGAGATAAAATTGAACAAATTTATATTTTAGGTATCAAACTGACAAAATCTGCATATTTTAGGGATAAAAAATTTATTAACCATTTGAGGAAATGAAGATCGGTCATGATAAAGCATGACCCATCCTGATTTGGCAATTTTTGTGAAAACTGAGAAAATTAAAACTTAATTAAAAAGGATAAAACAATAATTACTTGTTAAAATAAGGGTTAAAAATCTAATTTTTTTTTCTAGAAATCAGATGTTGAAATGGACCTTACTATTGGATTCATATTACAAAATCTAACTAGTTAGTCAATTTTCATCAAATTTCAATAGGGTCGGATTTTCGTGTTACAATACAATAGGGTATCGCGAGATTAAATTTATGCGATTAGATTTTAATCACAATACACATAATATAATTTAAAGTACATCTTATAAAAGTATATCAAACATGACAGGTGACGAAATGTGATTGTATAAAAACCCAAGTAAATTAAAATTTTTATGAAAAATGGCAAAACGGTAATTAACCACTGTGGTATGGGTTGAAAACTCAAATTTTTCTGGAATTCGGATGATGAAATGGACCTCACCATTCGGTTTGTCTCACGAAATCTAGTTACCCAGTTAATTTTCGTTGAATTTCGGGACAATCAAATTTTTTGTTTTTTTTTCGGGCAATCGGGTGTAGCGTGGCCTAAAAACGAGACGTGGAATTAAATTTTAAAAATTAAAAAATAAATTAAAGCTAGTTGAAATAAAAATATTTTGAACTTGAATCAAGATGAATTTAATTGTTTTGGGATGAAACGGGACCCAGGAATGGAGGACATGTGGCGCAACGAGGGCCAAGCATCTAAGGGGTATAAATAGAGAAACAAAATCAGATTTTCTCCTCATACCCATCAGATTTTTGAAATTAGAGGGGAAGAGAGGGAAAAGAGAGAATTCTCCAACTTCTCTTTACAATCTACGGCTCTACATTGGTCAGAATTCTTCGGGCCAAGAACCAAAAATTGAAGGTTTTGATGAAAAATAAAAAATAAAAAAAGAATTTTGGAGGGATCAAGGATTAAAGATTGTTTCAGGTCTTGGGAGTTTTCTACCGTAGTTTTACGCTACAAGAGGCAGGGTTCTTTTCCTTATTAGTTTTATTTTCAACTTAAGGTTCCATATGATATGGGTAGTATGACTTGAGATGAATTCTCTTGTTTGATATACTCCTAGTGTAACTAGATTATGGAAAATGGGTATAGAAATATACTAAACCAATCTTGCATAAATTGGGTTTGTAGAATTTATTTGTTTGGTAAATTCTTGAAAAATGTGATAATTGGTCATGATTGTGTGTTATATGATTTGGTGCCTTGAAGGTGTTTGATAAAATGTCTATGTTGATGTAGCATGTTGGTTTCATTGAAAATGTTATAACATGCTTGGGTATTGAGAATAGTTAAAAAAAATCAATTTTAGCATCAATTAGGTACTTAGAAATTACTTGTTTGTGATTTTTTGAGAAATGTATTGATTAATCATGTTATGTGTTTACATTTATGCCTTGAAGGTGTTTGATGAAATGCCTATGTGGATTAATTGTGTTATTTGCATTGATTGTATTATAACAGGCTTTAGAATTGGTGTTGGTATATGCATATGATATATTAACATTGAGGTTGTTTATGGTGGTTATATACTTATGGTGTAATTTACCATGGAAAAATGTTGTCGGATATTGAATTGCTCATAATGTGTTCATGAGATATTGAACATGGTTGAGAATTGCAACTGTACATTTACATTACATATGTACGGGCAATATCATATTCGTAAGCATTTGACATGAGTGTGGGTGTGTGTGAATGTTTTTGAATCAAACACCATTCTTGGTGGTTGAGGCGTGGACTCGGGAAGGTTGGATCTAGGTCTGACTGAAAAAAAATCACTNGGGTTGATTGCTATTTTGACTATAACTTTTGCTATGTTACTCCAAACGGTGATTATTATATATCAAATCGAAGCACTTGACGAGCCCTACATAATTTTTGGCTTAGAAACATACGTTTTGGCCTCCCAAAGTTTTTCAAGTTATTTTCCAAATGGTGATTATTATATATCAAATCGAAGCACTTGACGAGCCCTACATAAGTTTTGGCTTAGAAACATACGTTTTGGCCTCCCAAAGTTTTTCAAGTTATTTTTCCATGCTCACCCATAGGAGCTCTCCCATGAAGCTGGCCCATGGTGCTCGCCTATAGGATCTCGTCCATGCTTGGCCATAGGAGATTGCCCAGTTGGCCCATGCTCGTTCATAGGAGCTCGCCCATAGAAGCTCACCCATGATCTTCGCCCATAATATCTTGCCTATGAAGCTCACCCATGCTTGCCCATAAAAGCTCACCCAATGGCAAGGACCTCAGCCCGTTGGAGCAGTGACTCCCCCGTGATTGTAACTTTTGATCCGTTTCTCGAAATGGAGCCCATAATATATCAAATTGAAGCTCTCAACGAGACCTACAAGACTTAACATCTTTGGTTGTGATAGACACTATTAAAAGTCTAGAAAAGGATTAGAAACATATGTTTAGGCCTTCTAAAGTCTTTCCAGTTGTGCGTTCAATCAAAATTCAAATTCAATCAAATGCCCTCCTATCCAAGTACCATTGGACATAGGGTATTGGGGGGGAAATGATGGGTCAAGCCCAAGGGCCCAACCCACGTTGTAAGCTTAGTTAAATTAGGAACCCAACTTAAGAGAGCTCCAGTAAGTCCAGGCCAAAGTGATCTACACCCAGTCAAGCTTATCATATTCGAGGAGCTACATCAACAGGGGAGCGTGCAGGGTCACCTAAGAGTCTCAGTCTCGCCGCCTTGGAAAGAGTCAACACCAACCTTATCCTTTGACAGAATCTCATGGAGAGCACCGTAACTGCCTCGTCCGTTCAGAAGAGATAGCCAGCTCCACTAGAGTAGCCACTTAGTTACTAATAACTCACCCCAATCTGTTATGGGGTGACTATAAATTGTAATCCCCTCCAATAGTTGGGGGCAGATCACACCCTATTGAGCATAACTCTCTACTTTCCCTACTCACATGAAGTAATAAAGTACCCGGCGACCCTAGCCATTCAAAGTGAATGTAAGTCACGTTGACTAAACCACTATAACCGTTGTCTTATCCTGCTTATTATCTCTTTCTATTTTATTTACTGCATTTATTACTGTTCAATTGACTGGTGGTGTACAAACCCAATTTGTGCATCATTAGTATTAATACATGAATTCGTGTTTTAAATTTTAATGGGCTTTTTGATTTTGAAATGGGTTTAAGATTTGAGCATGCTTTAGGTTAATTTATTGTTATGGTTGTGTTTGGGAGCTATCATGGAGTTGTTTGGTGGTTCGTCGTGGTGTGTGGTGGTGGAACTGTGGCCTAAAGGTTTGAAGAAGTGAAAATTTGATTTTGATAAAAACTTGTTTAAGCTTCGAAAGGGGGCTTGGGTCTAGGTAATTTGGGGTCAAGGAATCCATTTCTAGTCTGGTCAAATGTTCAGTTACAGGTCTGACCTTGTTTTTACAATCAACTTTTGACCTAACTTTGACCATAGATTTTTGAATTTTGGGGGAGATTCAAAGGGATTAATTGGCTTGGTGCAAAAATGGGTTTGTAGTAGAGAAATTTAGGCTCTTGAATCACTTAAAAATCTTGAGAAATGATGGAGTTATATGTGTCCAAAGTTGGTTCATCGGCTGAAAATCAGGTTGGAATCAACCTATTTTTACGGCTCTTGAGCCTACTTTGACTGGGAAAATTGGAAGGGATTTTGATGTAAACCAACACGTGTATGTCAAAATAGGTATGGAGTGGTATAGTTTAGGATTTTCAATCATGTAAACATATGAAGAAATATGGGAGAAAATGATGCTCAAAGTTTACCAAAAATATGGAAAATCAGACTTGGTCAAGGCTTAAGGTTGAAGATGAAGTGAGGGGAGGGACAACAGTGGACCCCGATGGAAAGTATGGGCCCATTCAAGGTCCAAATGAACTTTGTTATGTACCAAAATTTTTGTAACGTCCGTGTGGAGGTTCGATAAAATTTGAGGTCAATCCAATATCTAAATCAATATGTGGTGTAAAATGTCTATTTTGCCATTCGGGGGAAATTCGACCCAATTTTTGGGTGATGTTTTCCAAATAAATTTTATATTCATTCTTAGGTATCTTAATTGAATAAGTGTATGAAATTTCATTGAAAAATAACATTGTTTAATTTTTGGCTATTTCATATCACAATACCGAGACTGGTAGGGTTTCTCAATTATGAAATAGGTGATGCTTTTCAAAATTTTTTAAAAATTATTCCATATGTTATTTATGATTATTTAGAATATTTTTGAAATATATGATTGGATATTTGAATATTGACTTAGAATTCAGACCTGGGTTATGGTTTTGAGTGTAGTTTCACACAACTGTTCGAAATGTTTGTATTGTTCGTATTGAATGAAACACCGGGGTCCTTTTGAATGAAATGTAACTACACAATAGTCAAGTGGCGGAGGGTTTACGTTCTATTTTGAGGCTGTAGAGGGTACTCATTGAGTTCGTAAATGCCCGGGTAACCTAGTTGGTCTTCGGACTTAGGCACTGAATTATTACTACAGAACGTATCTTCCTCAGGGTGAAAGTCCCCCAAAAGGTGCATATGGACCCTGAATGGTCTATTAGGATGATCGCCCACTGGTGCACCACTGTATTAATGTTTTGATCGTATTATTGTTTTCAACTTAAATGTTTTCGTTCAATGTTTTATGTTCTATTACTTACGTATAAAGTGGACTATTGTGATATTGCCCAGTTATGTCAAATTATGTTATTTTCAAACTCGTTTTCCTGGCATTGAGTATATGGAAATGGGTTGGGATTTTACATCTTCTTTCTTAATACCTAAAGCAAACATACCTTTTAGGTGTTAAGTTACCACCTTTTGGGGGTAAAGAACCTGGAATAAATTACCACATTTTGGGTTAGATTATCACTATTTAGACTAATGTTACACTTTTTTTGGTAATTACCTCTATTTGGCTTGGTACCGCTTTTCCAGTACATGACCGGTCATGATTTGTAACAAATAAGGACCGGTCATGTCATGCCTGATTTGACAATTTCATTCTAAAATAGGTTAATAACACATTTATTGTTAAAGTATGGACATTTTGTGAATTTAGTCCCTAAAATAGCAATTTTTTCAATTTTATTTCTAAAGTATTTAATTAACACGCAATTAGCAAATTGACATCACATTAACAAATTTAATTCATCAAATTAGCATTCATATTCAACTAATTAACATTAAATTCATCAAATTACCATTCAATTCATCAAATTAACACTAAATTAACATTCAATTCAATCCAATTAATATTCAATTCATCAAATTAACATTTAATTCATCCACTTTATATTCATATTCATCTAATTAATACTTAATTCAACAAATTAATATACGAAATTATTAAATAAAGATTCAATTGAAAAAATCAATGCGAAAGTAACATTTAATTTCATCCAATTAACACTCAATTCACTCAATTAACACCAAATTAACATTCAAATTCAACTAGTTAACATTAATTTCATCGAATTAACATTTAATTTCATCCAATTAACACTCAATTTATCAAATTAACACTAAATTAACATTCAATTCATCCAATTAACACTCCATTCATCAAATTAATTTACAAAATCATCCAATAAAGATTTAATTTATCAAATCAACATCAAAGTAACATGCAATTTTATCCAATTAATATTCAAATTTATCAAATTAATACCAAATTAACATTCAATTTCATCCTATTAACACCAAATTACCATTCAATGCATCCAATTTAGATTCAAAATAATCCAATTAAAACTCAATTCATCATTTTAACATCCAAAATCATCCAAAAAAAAAATTGAATTTATCAAATCAACTCCAAAATAGCATGTAATTTCATCAAATTAATATTCAATTTAGTACATCAAATTAATTCAAAATTAACATTTAATTTCATCTAATTAACATTCAATTCATCAAATTAACATTCAAAGTAAACTAGTTAAAATTAAATTTATCAAATTAACAATATATTTAATTCATCAAATTAATATCAAATTAACATTTAATTTCATCAAATAAATCACATTCATCAAATTGAATTTTTATTAGAGGAAATTGCATGTTATGTTGTTATTGATTTGATAAATTGAATCTTTATTAGATGATTTTGGATGTTAATTTGATGAATCTTGTGTTAATTGGATGCATTTGAATAAATTGGATGAATTAAAAGTTACTTTGGTATTAGTCTGATAAATTGAATATTAATTGAATTCAATTGAATGTTAAGTTGATAAATTTAATGTTAACTAGTTGAATTTGAATGTTAATTTGATGAATTGAATGTTTATTAGATGAAAGGAGAATATTAATTAGATGAAAATAGAATATTAATTAGATGAATTAAATATTATTTGGACAAAGTCGTATGTTACTTTGGTGTTGATTTGATAGATTGAATGTTTATTGCATGATTTTGGATGTTAATTTGATGAATTTTGTGCTAATTGGATGCATTTGAATAAATTGGATGAATTAAAAGTTAATTTGGTATTAGTTTGATAAATTGAATATTAATTGAATTGAATTGAATGTTAACTAGTTGATTTTGATTGTTAATTGGATGAATTGAATGTTTATTAGATGAAATGAATGTGAATTTGTTGAATTAAATATTATTTGGATGAAATTGCGTGTTAATTTGGTGTTGATTTGATAAATTGAATCTTTGTTGGATGATTTTGGATGTTAATTTGATGAATTGAGAGTTAATTGGATGAGTTTGAAAATAAATTAGATAAATTGAATGTTAATTTGGTGTTAATTTCATGAATTTAAGTTTAATTAGTTGAATTTGAATGTTAATTTGGTGAATTGAATGTTTGTTAGATGAAATTAAATCTTAATTTAATATTAATTTGATAACTTGAATTGAATATTAATTGGATGAAATTGCATGTTACTTTGGTGTTGATTTGATAAATTGAATATTTATTGGATGATTTTGAATGTTAAGTTGATGAATTGAGTGTTAATTGGATGAATTGAATGTTATTTTAGTAATTTGATTAATTGGGAGTTAATTGGATGAAATTGAATGTTAATTTGATAAATTGAATGTTTATTAGATGAAATTGAATGTTAATTTGATAAATTGAATTGAATATTAATTTGATGAAATTGTATGTTACTTTGATGTTGATTTGATAAATTGAATCTTTATTGGATGATTTTGGATGTTAAGTTGATGAATTGGGCTAATTGGAATTAAATGTTAATTTAGATTCACAATCAAAAATAGGTGCTAAAACATCGTCCTCTCCATCAGAGAAAAAGCCTCTTGTGTTTTTATGAACAAATAGGCTCTTTGACATAGTCATACTTAGAGAAAGTGTAATTTGATTTCAATGCTAGATGAATCTCTTCCATGGACAATTAATTTAATGAATCGCATGTTAATTGGATGAAATTAAACGTTAATTTGATTAATTTAATGTTAACTAGTTGAATTTAAATGTTCATTTGATGAATTAAATATTAATTTGACATTGATTTGATGAATTGAATGCTAGTTGGATGTTTTTGAATATTGATTTGATGATTTGAATGCTACTTGAATGAATTGGAGGTTAATGTGATGTCAAATTTCTAAAGTGCATGTTAATTGAATACTTTAGAGATAAAATTGAACAAATTTATATTTTAGGTATCAAACTGACAAAATCTGCATATTTTAGGGATAAAAAATTTATTAACCATTTGAGGAAATGAAGATCGGTCATGATAAAGCATGACCCATCCTGATTTGGCAATTTTTGTGAAAACTGAGAAAATTAAAACTTAATTAAAAAGGATAAAACAATAATTACTTGTTAAAATAAGGGTTAAAAATCTAATTTTTTTTTCTAGAAATCAGATGTTGAAATGGACCTTACTATTGGATTCATATTACAAAATCTAACTAGTTAGTCAATTTTCATCAAATTTCAATAGGGTCGGATTTTCGTGTTACAATACAATAGGGTATCGCGAGATTAAATTTATGCGATTAGATTTTAATCACAATACACATAATATAATTTAAAGTACATCTTATAAAAGTATATCAAACATGACAGGTGACGAAATGTGATTGTATAAAAACCCAAGTAAATTAAAATTTTTATGAAAAATGGCAAAACGGTAATTAACCACTGTGGTATGGGTTGAAAACTCAAATTTTTCTGGAATTCGGATGATGAAATGGACCTCACCATTCGGTTTGTCTCACGAAATCTAGTTACCCAGTTAATTTTCGTTGAATTTCGGGACAATCAAATTTTTTGTTTTTTTTTCGGGCAATCGGGTGTAGCGTGGCCTAAAAACGAGACGTGGAATTAAATTTTAAAAATTAAAAAATAAATTAAAGCTAGTTGAAATAAAAATATTTTGAACTTGAATCAAGATGAATTTAATTGTTTTGGGATGAAACGGGACCCAGGAATGGAGGACATGTGGCGCAACGAGGGCCAAGCATCTAAGGGGTATAAATAGAGAAACAAAATCAGATTTTCTCCTCATACCCATCAGATTTTTGAAATTAGAGGGGAAGAGAGGGAAAAGAGAGAATTCTCCAACTTCTCTTTACAATCTACGGCTCTACATTGGTCAGAATTCTTCGGGCCAAGAACCAAAAATTGAAGGTTTTGATGAAAAATAAAAAATAAAAAAAGAATTTTGGAGGGATCAAGGATTAAAGATTGTTTCAGGTCTTGGGAGTTTTCTACCGTAGTTTTACGCTTCAAGAGGCAGGGTTCTTTTCCTTATTAGTTTTATTTTCAACTTAAGGTTCCATATGATATGGGTAGTATGACTTGAGATGAATTCTCTTGTTTGATATACTCCTAGTGTAACTAGATTATGGAAAATGGGTATAGAAATATACTAAACCAATCTTGCATAAATTGGGTTTGTAGAATTTATTTGTTTGGTAAATTCTTGAAAAATGTGATAATTGGTCATGATTGTGTGTTATATGATTTGGTGCCTTGAAGGTGTTTGATAAAATGTCTATGTTGATGTAGCATGTTGGTTTCATTGAAAATGTTATAACATGCTTGGGTATTGAGAATAGTTAAAAAAAATCAATTTTAGCATCAATTAGGTACTTAGAAATTACTTGTTTGTGATTTTTTGAGAAATGTATTGATTAATCATGTTATGTGTTTACATTTATGCCTTGAAGGTGTTTGATGAAATGCCTATGTGGATTAATTGTGTTATTTGCATTGATTGTATTATAACAGGCTTTAGAATTGGTGTTGGTATATGCATATGATATATTAACATTGAGGTTGTTTATGGTGGTTATATACTTATGGTGTAATTTACCATGGAAAAATGTTGTCGGATATTGAATTGCTCATAATGTGTTCATGAGATATTGAACATGGTTGAGAATTGCAACTGTACATTTACATTACATATGTACGGGCAATATCATATTCGTAAGCATTTGACATGAGTGTGGGTGTGTGTGAATGTTTTTGAATCAAACACCATTCTTGGTGGTTGAGGCGTGGACTCGGGAAGGTTGGATCTAGGTCTGACTGAAAAAAAATCACTATTACATATGCACGGTTGCATGAAAAAAAGAAAAAAAAACTTGTGTCAGGTATAGCAAGAGGGGCAAGATACTCCCTTGGGTGCAAGACCCGGTTACTGGTTTATACACTTTTGACAGTGTATGTAAAACCCCGGAAAAATTTAAACTTTTTTGGAAAAAGGGCAAAATAATAAATTACCACAAGTATGCAGGATTAAAATGCATATTTCTATAGAGCTCGGATGGAGCAACAGACTTCACCATTGGATTAGTATCACGAAATTGAGTTATCACGTCAATTTTTGTCGGATTACGAAATAGTCGGATTTTACATGTTTTTCGAGAAAATTGGGTGACGAATGAACTTTTAAAGGCCCCCAAAAACAAAAATTATGAAATTTCCTTATAATTGAGTAAAAGTTCAAATAAAATTAATTTGAACGAAAACCAAAATTTAATTAAGTTGTTTCGAGTTAAAAACGGACCCGGAACTGATAAACGAGCGGGACAATGTGGACCGCGCAATTAAAAGTATAAATGGGATGAAATATCTGAAAAATCAGATATTTCTCACCCTTCGCTAGCTATGTTTAGACGTTAGAAGAGAGAGAAGAGAGAAAATAGAAATTCTACCTCTCTTTCTTCGATCCAAAAAGTTTCGTCGATCGGAATCTTTCGGACCAGGAGTTAAATTTGGTCTATGCAATGAGGGCTATGTCTATGTACCAAGAACGAGGGATTTCACCGAAGATCCAAGGGAAGGATTTAGTGAAATCAAGAGTTTTGGGGCTTGGGAGATGTTCTTGAAGCTTTCTCCCTTTCTTTTATGCTCCAAGGGGTAGGGGTTCTCCTACTCTAGTTCACTTCTACCCTAAGATGTTTTTGTGAAATGGTGATGTGTAGAATATGTATATCATTTTTTTATTGTTATGGAAATGAGGGAGAAGGGTGTAGAAATGTCTTGGACCAACTTCTAGCTTGAATTTGATATGTGGGAGTTACTTGTGTAATCCCTTGAAAAATTGGTTTAAGTGGGCATGTTACATGTTTATATTATACCTTGTGATTAAGTGTGAATGACATGAAATTGTGTAATGTCATACTTGAGATTTGTGTTGGGAATATAATTGTTGATATATGTTAGTTGATGTATTGACATGATAATGAAATTTGGTGATTATATACATGTGATATAAATTGCCATGACACATGTTGAGATGTGTGGTTTAAGTTGGCTCATTGACATTCATTACACAAGAGCATGACATTGATTAAGTAATGGTTCATTACATTACATTTGCATAGGGAAAATGCATCCATGGCCCTGAGTATGGGTGTGTGTGTGCATGGTTAGATCAATCATCATACTTGGTGTTTGATGGGTGGGCTCGGGAAAGTGGGGTTGAATATCCTATTGAGTCGCACGGTTGCATGCATTGAAAACTTGTGTTGGGTATAGCAAGAAGGGATAGATCCCGCCTCGGGTGTAAGGCCCGGCTACTGGTTTATACACTTTCTACGGTACCAGTCCAAAAAAGTGTATTGGTGTGTGGAGCCGGCGGTGCAACACCAAAAGTTAATTACCCAAATAAAGACACATGGTTTTGGTTATATAAATGATTCATTTGATGGGAAACATCCAGAAATGAATTGGTTTTTTATGAACATATGAGTTTTATTTCAAAATGATCTTTGGATGAATTTCATCAAAAGATAAAATGTTTTACATACATGCATTGCATAGTGTTGTGAAAGCCAGAGTAGGCTTGGGCAAAAGGAATGCATGAGTGAGTCTTATCTCATATCATGACATAGCATGGAGGAATTTCATCTTGAATAGCATGTTCTTGGATGAAATGGAATTATGTTTGTGGTTGTTGCATGAGACCATTGCATATGCACTTAGGTGGAGAGTAGCCTCTGTAGGAAATATTCTACTGGGCATTGGCTCATCCTATACGGGAAACATTTCAGGTGTAGGGTTAACACAAGCGGTGGAGTCGCACTCGGGGCCTCGAGGGTGAAGAAAAGCCGATTTGTGGATTTTGGANTCTTGAAGCTTTCTCCCTTTCTTTTATGCTCCAAGGGGTAGGGGTTCTCCTACTCTAGTTCACTTCTACCCTAAGATGTTTTTGTGAAATGGTGATGTGTAGAATATGTATATCATTTTTTTATTGTTATGGAAATGAGGGAGAAGGGTGTAGAAATGTCTTGGACCAACTTCTAGCTTGAATTTGATATGTGGGAGTTACTTGTGTAATCCCCTNGAGACAAGTTTTTGTAAAACTTTGGTTAAATGCTGTTTTAATATGTAAATTATACATAAACATGTAATAGAACTCGTGTGTATGGTGTAGAATGTAGGAAAACTTCATTATACATGTTTGGAAAAATNTGTATTGAATGAAACACCGGGGTCCTTTTGAATGAAATGTAACTACACAATAGTCAAGTGGCGGAGGGTTTACGTTCTATTTTGAGGCTGTAGAGGGTACTCATTGAGTTCGTAAATGCCCGGGTAACCTAGTTGGTCTTCGGACTTAGGCACTGAATTATTACTACAGAACGTATCTTCCTCAGGGTGAAAGTCCCCCAAAAGGTGCATATGGACCCTGAATGGTCTATTAGGATGATCGCCCACTGGTGCACCACTGTATTAATGTTTTGATCGTATTATTGTTTTCAACTTAAATGTTTTCGTTCAATGTTTTATGTTCTATTACTTACGTATAAAGTGGACTATTGTGATATTGCCCAGTTATGTCAAATTATGTTATTTTCAAACTCGTTTTCCTGGCATTGAGTATATGGAAATGGGTTGGGATTTTACATCTTCTTTCTTAATACCTAAAGCAAACATACCTTTTAGGTGTTAAGTTACCACCTTTTGGGGGTAAAGAACCTGGAATAAATTACCACATTTTGGGTTAGATTATCACTATTTAGACTAATGTTACACTTTTTTTGGTAATTACCTCTATTTGGCTTGGTACCGCTTTTCCAGTACATGACCGGTCATGATTTGTAACAAATAAGGACCGGTCATGTCATGCCTGATTTGACAATTTCATTCTAAAATAGGTTAATAACACATTTATTGTTCAAGTATGGACATTTTGTGAATTTAGTCCCTAAAATAGCAATTTTTTCAATTTTATTTCTAAAGTATTTAATTAACACGCAATTAGCAAATTGACATCACATTAACAAATTTAATTCATCAAATTAGCATTCATATTCAACTAATTAACATTAAATTCATCAAATTACCATTCAATTCATCAAATTAACACTAAATTAACATTCAATTCAATCCAATTAATATTCAATTCATCAAATTAACATTTAATTCATCCACTTTATATTCATATTCATCTAATTAATACTTAATTCAACAAATTAATATACGAAATTATTAAATAAAGATTCAATTGAAAAAATCAATGCGAAAGTAACATTTAATTTCATCCAATTAACACTCAATTCACTCAATTAACACCAAATTAACATTCAAATTCAACTAGTTAACATTAATTTCATCGAATTAACATTTAATTTCATCCAATTAACACTCAATTTATCAAATTAACACTAAATTAACATTCAATTCATCCAATTAACACTCCATTCATCAAATTAATTTACAAAATCATCCAATAAAGATTTAATTTATCAAATCAACATCAAAGTAACATGCAATTTTATCCAATTAATATTCAAATTTATCAAATTAATACCAAATTAACATTCAATTTCATCCTATTAACACCAAATTACCATTCAATGCATCCAATTTAGATTCAAAATAATCCAATTAAAACTCAATTCATCATTTTAACATCCAAAATCATCCAAAAAAAAAATTGAATTTATCAAATCAACTCCAAAATAGCATGTAATTTCATCAAATTAATATTCAATTTAGTACATCAAATTAATTCAAAATTAACATTTAATTTCATCTAATTAACATTCAATTCATCAAATTAACATTCAAAGTAAACTAGTTAAAATTAAATTTATCAAATTAACAATATATTTAATTCATCAAATTAATATCAAATTAACATTTAATTTCATCAAATAAATCACATTCATCAAATTGAATTTTTATTAGAGGAAATTGCATGTTATGTTGTTATTGATTTGATAAATTGAATCTTTATTAGATGATTTTGGATGTTAATTTGATGAATCTTGTGTTAATTGGATGCATTTGAATAAATTGGATGAATTAAAAGTTACTTTGGTATTAGTCTGATAAATTGAATATTAATTGAATTCAATTGAATGTTAAGTTGATAAATTTAATGTTAACTAGTTGAATTTGAATGTTAATTTGATGAATTGAATGTTTATTAGATGAAAGGAGAATATTAATTAGATGAAAATAGAATATTAATTAGATGAATTAAATATTATTTGGACAAAGTCGTATGTTACTTTGGTGTTGATTTGATAGATTGAATGTTTATTGCATGATTTTGGATGTTAATTTGATGAATTTTGTGCTAATTGGATGCATTTGAATAAATTGGATGAATTAAAAGTTAATTTGGTATTAGTTTGATAAATTGAATATTAATTGAATTGAATTGAATGTTAACTAGTTGATTTTGATTGTTAATTGGATGAATTGAATGTTTATTAGATGAAATGAATGTGAATTTGTTGAATTAAATATTATTTGGATGAAATTGCGTGTTAATTTGGTGTTGATTTGATAAATTGAATCTTTGTTGGATGATTTTGGATGTTAATTTGATGAATTGAGAGTTAATTGGATGAGTTTGAAAATAAATTAGATAAATTGAATGTTAATTTGGTGTTAATTTATGAATTAAATATCAATTGGATGAAATTGAATATTAATTTCATGAATTTAAGTTTAATTAGTTGAATTTGAATGTTAATTTGGTGAATTGAATGTTTGTTAGATGAAATTAAATCTTAATTTAATATTAATTTGATAACTTGAATTGAATATTAATTGGATGAAATTGCATGTTACTTTGGTGTTGATTTGATAAATTGAATATTTATTGGATGATTTTGAATGTTAAGTTGATGAATTGAGTGTTAATTGGATGAATTGAATGTTATTTTAGTAATTTGATTAATTGGGAGTTAATTGGATGAAATTGAATGTTAATTTGATAAATTGAATGTTTATTAGATGAAATTGAATGTTAATTTGATAAATTGAATTGAATATTAATTTGATGAAATTGTATGTTACTTTGATGTTGATTTGATAAATTGAATCTTTATTGGATGATTTTGGATGTTAAGTTGATGAATTGGGCTAATTGGAATTAAATGTTAATTTAGATTCACAATCAAAAATAGGTGCTAAAACATCGTCCTCTCCATCAGAGAAAAAGCCTCTTGTGTTTTTATGAACAAATAGGCTCTTTGACATAGTCATACTTAGAGAAAGTGTAATTTGATTTCAATGCTAGATGAATCTCTTCCATGGACAATTAATTTAATGAATCGCATGTTAATTGGATGAAATTAAACGTTAATTTGATTAATTTAATGTTAACTAGTTGAATTTAAATGTTCATTTGATGAATTAAATATTAATTTGACATTGATTTGATGAATTGAATGCTAGTTGGATGTTTTTGAATATTGATTTGATGATTTGAATGCTACTTGAATGAATTGGAGGTTAATGTGATGTCAAATTTCTAAAGTGCATGTTAATTGAATACTTTAGAGATAAAATTGAACAAATTTATATTTTAGGTATCAAACTGACAAAATCTGCATATTTTAGGGATAAAAAATTTATTAACCATTTGAGGAAATGAAGATCGGTCATGATAAAGCATGACCCATCCTGATTTGGCAATTTTTGTGAAAACTGAGAAAATTAAAACTTAATTAAAAAGGATAAAACAATAATTACTTGTTAAAATAAGGGTTAAAAATCTAATTTTTTTTTCTAGAAATCAGATGTTGAAATGGACCTTACTATTGGATTCATATTACAAAATCTAACTAGTTAGTCAATTTTCATCAAATTTCAATAGGGTCGGATTTTCGTGTTACAATACAATAGGGTATCGCGAGATTAAATTTATGCGATTAGATTTTAATCACAATACACATAATATAATTTAAAGTACATCTTATAAAAGTATATCAAACATGACAGGTGACGAAATGTGATTGTATAAAAACCCAAGTAAATTAAAATTTTTATGAAAAATGGCAAAACGGTAATTAACCACTGTGGTATGGGTTGAAAACTCAAATTTTTCTGGAATTCGGATGATGAAATGGACCTCACCATTCGGTTTGTCTCACGAAATCTAGTTACCCAGTTAATTTTCGTTGAATTTCGGGACAATCAAATTTTTTGTTTTTTTTTCGGGCAATCGGGTGTAGCGTGGCCTAAAAACGAGACGTGGAATTAAATTTTAAAAATTAAAAAATAAATTAAAGCTAGTTGAAATAAAAATATTTTGAACTTGAATCAAGATGAATTTAATTGTTTTGGGATGAAACGGGACCCAGGAATGGAGGACATGTGGCGCAACGAGGGCCAAGCATCTAAGGGGTATAAATAGAGAAACAAAATCAGATTTTCTCCTCATACCCATCAGATTTTTGAAATTAGAGGGGAAGAGAGGGAAAAGAGAGAATTCTCCAACTTCTCTTTACAATCTACGGCTCTACATTGGTCAGAATTCTTCGGGCCAAGAACCAAAAATTGAAGGTTTTGATGAAAAATAAAAAATAAAAAAAGAATTTTGGAGGGATCAAGGATTAAAGATTGTTTCAGGTCTTGGGAGTTTTCTACCGTAGTTTTACGCTTCAAGAGGCAGGGTTCTTTTCCTTATTAGTTTTATTTTCAACTTAAGGTTCCATATGATATGGGTAGTATGACTTGAGATGAATTCTCTTGTTTGATATACTCCTAGTGTAACTAGATTATGGAAAATGGGTATAGAAATATACTAAACCAATCTTGCATAAATTGGGTTTGTAGAATTTATTTGTTTGGTAAATTCTTGAAAAATGTGATAATTGGTCATGATTGTGTGTTATATGATTTGGTGCCTTGAAGGTGTTTGATAAAATGTCTATGTTGATGTAGCATGTTGGTTTCATTGAAAATGTTATAACATGCTTGGGTATTGAGAATAGTTAAAAAAAATCAATTTTAGCATCAATTAGGTACTTAGAAATTACTTGTTTGTGATTTTTTGAGAAATGTATTGATTAATCATGTTATGTGTTTACATTTATGCCTTGAAGGTGTTTGATGAAATGCCTATGTGGATTAATTGTGTTATTTGCATTGATTGTATTATAACAGGCTTTAGAATTGGTGTTGGTATATGCATATGATATATTAACATTGAGGTTGTTTATGGTGGTTATATACTTATGGTGTAATTTACCATGGAAAAATGTTGTCGGATATTGAATTGCTCATAATGTGTTCATGAGATATTGAACATGGTTGAGAATTGCAACTGTACATTTACATTACATATGTACGGGCAATATCATATTCGTAAGCATTTGACATGAGTGTGGGTGTGTGTGAATGTTTTTGAATCAAACACCATTCTTGGTGGTTGAGGCGTGGACTCGGGAAGGTTGGATCTAGGTCTGACTGAAAAAAAATCACTATTACATATGCACGGTTGCATGAAAAAAAGAAAAAAAAACTTGTGTCAGGTATAGCAAGAGGGGCAAGATACTCCCTTGGGTGCAAGACCCGGTTACTGGTTTATACACTTCTGACAGTGTATGTAAAACCCCGGAAAAATTTAAACTTTTTTGGAAAAAGGGCAAAATAATAAATTACCACAAGTATGCAGGATTAAAATGCATATTTCTATAGAGCTCGGATGGAGCAACAGACTTCACCATTGGATTAGTATCACGAAATTGAGTTATCACGTCAATTTTTGTCGGATTACGAAATAGTCGGATTTTAGATGTTTTTCGAGAAAATTGGGTGACGAATGAACTTTTAAAGGCCCCCAAAAACAAAAATTATGAAATTTCCTTATAATTGAGTAAAAGTTCAAATAAAATTAATTTGAACGAAAACCAAAATTTAATTAAGTTGTTTCGAGTTAAAAACGGACCCGGAACTGATAAACGAGCGGGACAATGTGGACCGCGCAATTAAAAGTATAAATGGGATGAAATATCTGAAAAATCAGATATTTCTCACCCTTCGCTAGCTATGTTTAGACGTTAGAAGAGAGAGAAGAGAGAAAATAGAAATTCTACCTCTCTTTCTTCGATCCAAAAAGTTTCGTCGATCGGAATCTTTCGGACCAGGAGTTAAATTTGGTCTATGCAATGAGGGCTATGTCTATGTACCAAGAACGAGGGATTTCACCGAAGATCCAAGGGAAGGATTTAGTGAAATCAAGAGTTTTGGGGCTTGGGAGATGTTCTTGAAGCTTTCTCCCTTTCTTTTATGCTCCAAGGGGTAGGGGTTCTCCTACTCTAGTTCACTTCTACCCTAAGATGTTTTTGTGAAATGGTGATGTGTAGAATATGTATATCATTTTTTTATTGTTATGGAAATGAGGGAGAAGGGTGTAGAAATGTCTTGGACCAACTTCTAGCTTGAATTTGATATGTGGGAGTTACTTGTGTAATCCCTTGAAAAATTGGTTTAAGTGGGCATGTTACATGTTTATATTATACCTTGTGATTAAGTGTGAATGACATGAAATTGTGTAATGTCATACTTGAGATTTGTGTTGGGAATATAATTGTTGATATATGTTAGTTGATGTATTGACATGATAATGAAATTTGGTGATTATATACATGTGATATAAATTGCCATGACACATGTTGAGATGTGTGGTTTAAGTTGGCTCATTGACATTCATTACACAAGAGCATGACATTGATTAAGTAATGGTTCATTACATTACATTTGCATAGGGAAAATGCATCCATGGCCCTGAGTATGGGTGTGTGTGTGCATGGTTAGATCAATCATCATACTTGGTGTTTGATGGGTGGGCTCGGGAAAGTGGGGTTGAATATCCTATTGAGTCGCACGGTTGCATGCATTGAAAACTTGTGTTGGGTATAGCATGAAGGGATAGATTCCGCCTCGGGTGTAAGGCCCGGCTACTGGTTTATACACTTTCTACGGTACCAGTCCAAAAAAGTGTATTGGTGTGTGGAGCCGGCGGTGCAACACCAAAAGTTAATTACCCAAATAAAGACACATGGTTTTGGTTATATAAATGATTCATTTGATGGGAAACATCCAGAAATGAATTGGTTTTTTATGAACATATGAGTTTTATTTCAAAATGATCTTTGGATGAATTTCATCAAAAGATAAAATGTTTTACATACATGCATTGCATAGTGTTGTGAAAGCCAGAGTAGGCTTGGGCAAAAGGAATGCATGAGTGAGTCTTATCTCATATCATGACATAGCATGGAGGAATTTCATCTTGAATAGCATGTTCTTGGATGAAATGGAATTATGTTTGTGGTTGTTGCATGAGACCATTGCATATGCACTTAGGTGGAGAGTAGCCTCTGTAGGAAATATTCTACTGGGCATTGGCTCATCCTATACGGGAAACATTTCAGGTGTAGGGTTAACACAAGCGGTGGAGTCGCACTCGGGGCCTCGAGGGTGAAGAAAAGCCGATTTGTGGATTTTGGAGACAAGTTTTTGTAAAACTTTGGTTAAATGCTGTTTTAATATGTAAATTATACAAAAACATGTAATAGAACTCGTGTGTATGGTGTAGAATGTAGGAAAACTTCATTATACATGTTTGGAAAATTNTATATACATGTGATATAAATTGCCATGACACATGTTGAGATGTGTGGTTTAAGTTGGCTCATTGACATTCATTACACAAGAGCATGACATTGATTAAGTAATGGTTCATTACATTACATTTGCATAGGGAAAATGCATCCATGGCCCTGAGTATGGGTGTGTGTGTGCATGGTTAGATCAATCATCATACTTGGTGTTTGATGGGTGGGCTCGGGAAAGTGGGGTTGAATATCCTATTGAGTCGCACGGTTGCATGCATTGAAAACTTGTGTTGGGTATAGCATGAAGGGATAGATTCCGCCTCGGGTGTAAGGCCCGGCTACTGGTTTATACACTTTCTACGGTACCAGTCCAAAAAAGTGTATTGGTGTGTGGAGCCGGCGGTGCAACACCAAAAGTTAATTACCCAAATAAAGACACATGGTTTTGGTTATATAAATGATTCATTTGATGGGAAACATCCAGAAATGAATTGGTTTTTTATGAACATATGAGTTTTATTTCAAAATGATCTTTGGATGAATTTCATCAAAAGATAAAATGTTTTACATACATGCATTGCATAGTGTTGTGAAAGCCAGAGTAGGCTTGGGCAAAAGGAATGCATGAGTGAGTCTTATCTCATATCATGACATAGCATGGAGGAATTTCATCTTGAATAGCATGTTCTTGGATGAAATGGAATTATGTTTGTGGTTGTTGCATGAGACCATTGCATATGCACTTAGGTGGAGAGTAGCCTCTGTAGGAAATATTCTACTGGGCATTGGCTCATCCTATACGGGAAACATTTCAGGTGTAGGGTTAACACAAGCGGTGGAGTCGCACTCGGGGCCTCGAGGGTGAAGAAAAGCCGATTTGTGGATTTTGGAGACAAGTTTTTGTAAAACTTTGGTTAAATGCTGTTTTAATATGTAAATTATACATAAACATGTAATAGAACTCGTGTGTATGGTGTAGAATGTAGGAAAACTTCATTATACATGTTTGGAAAAATTTTGGATGAATTGGAAATGAAACTTTGGTGAAGCATAAAATTGTGGGCAAAACCTTTCGGAAGGTCANGCATGACATTGATTAAGTAATGGTTCATTACATTACATTTGCATAGGGAAAATGCATCCATGGCCCTGAGTATGGGTGTGTGTGTGCATGGTTAGATCAATCATCATACTTGGTGTTTGATGGGTGGGCTCGGGAAAGTGGGGTTGAATATCCTATTGAGTCGCACGGTTGCATGCATTGAAAACTTGTGTTGGGTATAGCATGAAGGGATAGATTCCGCCTCGGGTGTAAGGCCCGGCTACTGGTTTATACACTTTCTACGGTACCAGTCCAAAAAAGTGTATTGGTGTGTGGAGCCGGCGGTGCAACACCAAAAGTTAATTNATTAGCAAATTGACATCACATTAACAAATTTAATTCATCAAATTAGCATTCATATTCAACTAATTAACATTAAATTCATCAAATTACCATTCAATTAATATTCAATTCATCAAATTAACACTAAATTAACATTCAATTCAATCCAATTAATATTCAATTCATCAAATTAACATTCAATTCATCCACTTTATATTCATATTCATCTAATTAATACTTAATTCAACAAATTAATATATGAAATTATTAAATAAAGATTCAATTGAAAAAATCAATGCGAAAGTAACATTTAATTTCATCCAATTAACACTCAATTCACCCAATTAACACCAAATTAACATTCAAATTCAACTAGTTAACATTAATTTCATCGAANTCGGCTGAAAATCAGGTTGGAATCAACCTATTTTTACGGCTCTTGAGCCTACTTTGACTGGGAAAATTGGAAGGGATTTTGATGTAAACCAACACGTGTATGTCAAAATAGGTATGGAGTGGTATAGTTTAGGATTTTCAATCATGTAAACATATGAAGAAATATGGGAGAAAATGATGCTCAAAGTTTACCAAAAATATGGAAAATCAGACTTGGTCAAGGCTTAAGGTTGAAGATGAAGTGAGGGGAGGGACAACAGTGGACCCCGATGGAAAGTATGGGCCCATTCAAGGTCCAAATGAACTTTGTTATGTACCAAAATTTTTGTAACGTCCGTGTGGAGGTTCGATAAAATTTGAGGTCAATCCAATATCTAAATCAATATGTGGTGTAAAATGTCTATTTTGCCATTCGGGGGAAATTCGACCCAATTTTTGGGTGATGTTTTCCAAATAAATTTTATATTCATTCTTAGGTATCTTAATTGAATAAGTGTATGAAATTTCATTGAAAAATAACATTGTTTAATTTTTGGCTATTTCATATCACAATACCGAGACTGGTAGGGTTTCTCAATTATGAAATAGGTGATGCTTTTCAAAATTTTTTAAAAATTATTCCATATGTTATTTATGATTATTTAGAATATTTTTGAAATATATGATTGGATATTTGAATATTGACTTAGAATTCAGACTTGGGTTATGGTTTTGAGTGTAGTTTCACACAACTGTTCGAAATGTTTGTATTGTTCGTATTGAATGAAACACCGGGGTCCTTTTGAATGAAATGTAACTACACAATAGTCAAGTGGCGGAGGGTTTACGTTCTATTTTGAGGCTGTAGAGGGTACTCATTGAGTTCGTAAATGCCCGGGTAACCTAGTTGGTCTTCGGACTTAGGCACTGAATTATTACTACAGAACGTATCTTCCTCAGGGTGAAAGTCCCCCAAAAGGTGCATATGGACCCTGAATGGTCTATTAGGATGATCGCCCACTGGTGCACCACTGTATTAATGTTTTGATCGTATTATTGTTTTCAACTTAAATGTTTTCGTTCAATGTTTTATGTTCTATTACTTACGTATAAAGTGGACTATTGTGATATTGCCCAGTTATGTCAAATTATGTTATTTTCAAACTCGTTTTCCTGGCATTGAGTATATGGAAATGGGTTGGGATTTTACATCTTCTTTCTTAATACCTAAAGCAAACATACCTTTTAGGTGTTAAGTTACCACCTTTTGGGGGTAAAGAACCTGGAATAAATTACCACATTTTGGGTTAGATTATCACTATTTAGACTAATGTTACACTTTTTTTGGTAATTACCTCTATTTGGCTTGGTACCGCTTTTCCAGTACATGACCGGTCATGATTTGTAACAAATAAGGACCGGTCATGTCATGCCTGATTTGACAATTTCATTCTAAAATAGGTTAATAACACATTTATTGTTAAAGTATGGACATTTTGTGAATTTAGTCCCTAAAATAGCAATTTTTTCAATTTTATTTCTAAAGTATTTAATTAACACGCAATTAGCAAATTGACATCACATTAACAAATTTAATTCATCAAATTAGCATTCATATTCAACTAATTAACATTAAATTCATCAAATTACCATTCAATTCATCAAATTAACACTAAATTAACATTCAATTCAATCCAATTAATATTCAATTCATCAAATTAACATTTAATTCATCCACTTTATATTCATATTCATCTAATTAATACTTAATTCAACAAATTAATATACGAAATTATTAAATAAAGATTCAATTGAAAAAATCAATGCGAAAGTAACATTTAATTTCATCCAATTAACACTCAATTCACTCAATTAACACCAAATTAACATTCAAATTCAACTAGTTAACATTAATTTCATCGAATTAACATTTAATTTCATCCAATTAACACTCAATTTATCAAATTAACACTAAATTAACATTCAATTCATCCAATTAACACTCCATTCATCAAATTAATTTACAAAATCATCCAATAAAGATTTAATTTATCAAATCAACATCAAAGTAACATGCAATTTTATCCAATTAATATTCAAATTTATCAAATTAATACCAAATTAACATTCAATTTCATCCTATTAACACCAAATTACCATTCAATGCATCCAATTTAGATTCAAAATAATCCAATTAAAACTCAATTCATCATTTTAACATCCAAAATCATCCAAAAAAAAAATTGAATTTATCAAATCAACTCCAAAATAGCATGTAATTTCATCAAATTAATATTCAATTTAGTACATCAAATTAATTCAAAATTAACATTTAATTTCATCTAATTAACATTCAATTCATCAAATTAACATTCAAAGTAAACTAGTTAAAATTAAATTTATCAAATTAACAATATATTTAATTCATCAAATTAATATCAAATTAACATTTAATTTCATCAAATAAATCACATTCATCAAATTGAATTTTTATTAGAGGAAATTGCATGTTATGTTGTTATTGATTTGATAAATTGAATCTTTATTAGATGATTTTGGATGTTAATTTGATGAATCTTGTGTTAATTGGATGCATTTGAATAAATTGGATGAATTAAAAGTTACTTTGGTATTAGTCTGATAAATTGAATATTAATTGAATTCAATTGAATGTTAAGTTGATAAATTTAATGTTAACTAGTTGAATTTGAATGTTAATTTGATGAATTGAATGTTTATTAGATGAAAGGAGAATATTAATTAGATGAAAATAGAATATTAATTAGATGAATTAAATATTATTTGGACAAAGTCGTATGTTACTTTGGTGTTGATTTGATAGATTGAATGTTTATTGCATGATTTTGGATGTTAATTTGATGAATTTTGTGCTAATTGGATGCATTTGAATAAATTGGATGAATTAAAAGTTAATTTGGTATTAGTTTGATAAATTGAATATTAATTGAATTGAATTGAATGTTAACTAGTTGATTTTGATTGTTAATTGGATGAATTGAATGTTTATTAGATGAAATGAATGTGAATTTGTTGAATTAAATATTATTTGGATGAAATTGCGTGTTAATTTGGTGTTGATTTGATAAATTGAATCTTTGTTGGATGATTTTGGATGTTAATTTGATGAATTGAGAGTTAATTGGATGAGTTTGAAAATAAATTAGATAAATTGAATGTTAATTTGGTGTTAATTTATGAATTAAATATCAATTGGATGAAATTGAATATTAATTTCATGAATTTAAGTTTAATTAGTTGAATTTGAATGTTAATTTGGTGAATTGAATGTTTGTTAGATGAAATTAAATCTTAATTTAATATTAATTTGATAACTTGAATTGAATATTAATTGGATGAAATTGCATGTTACTTTGGTGTTGATTTGATAAATTGAATATTTATTGGATGATTTTGAATGTTAAGTTGATGAATTGAGTGTTAATTGGATGAATTGAATGTTATTTTAGTAATTTGATTAATTGGGAGTTAATTGGATGAAATTGAATGTTAATTTGATAAATTGAATGTTTATTAGATGAAATTGAATGTTAATTTGATAAATTGAATTGAATATTAATTTGATGAAATTGTATGTTACTTTGATGTTGATTTGATAAATTGAATCTTTATTGGATGATTTTGGATGTTAAGTTGATGAATTGGGCTAATTGGAATTAAATGTTAATTTAGATTCACAATCAAAAATAGGTGCTAAAACATCGTCCTCTCCATCAGAGAAAAAGCCTCTTGTGTTTTTATGAACAAATAGGCTCTTTGACATAGTCATACTTAGAGAAAGTGTAATTTGATTTCAATGCTAGATGAATCTCTTCCATGGACAATTAATTTAATGAATCGCATGTTAATTGGATGAAATTAAACGTTAATTTGATTAATTTAATGTTAACTAGTTGAATTTAAATGTTCATTTGATGAATTAAATATTAATTTGACATTGATTTGATGAATTGAATGCTAGTTGGATGTTTTTGAATATTGATTTGATGATTTGAATGCTACTTGAATGAATTGGAGGTTAATGTGATGTCAAATTTCTAAAGTGCATGTTAATTGAATACTTTAGAGATAAAATTGAACAAATTTATATTTTAGGTATCAAACTGACAAAATCTGCATATTTTAGGGATAAAAAATTTATTAACCATTTGAGGAAATGAAGATCGGTCATGATAAAGCATGACCCATCCTGATTTGGCAATTTTTGTGAAAACTGAGAAAATTAAAACTTAATTAAAAAGGATAAAACAATAATTACTTGTTAAAATAAGGGTTAAAAATCTAATTTTTTTTTCTAGAAATCAGATGTTGAAATGGACCTTACTATTGGATTCATATTACAAAATCTAACTAGTTAGTCAATTTTCATCAAATTTCAATAGGGTCGGATTTTCGTGTTACAATACAATAGGGTATCGCGAGATTAAATTTATGCGATTAGATTTTAATCACAATACACATAATATAATTTAAAGTACATCTTATAAAAGTATATCAAACATGACAGGTGACGAAATGTGATTGTATAAAAACCCAAGTAAATTAAAATTTTTATGAAAAATGGCAAAACGGTAATTAACCACTGTGGTATGGGTTGAAAACTCAAATTTTTCTGGAATTCGGATGATGAAATGGACCTCACCATTCGGTTTGTCTCACGAAATCTAGTTACCCAGTTAATTTTCGTTGAATTTCGGGACAATCAAATTTTTTGTTTTTTTTTGGGGCAATCGGGTGTAGCGTGGCCTAAAAACGAGACGTGGAATTAAATTTTAAAAATTAAAAAATAAATTAAAGCTAGTTGAAATAAAAATATTTTGAACTTGAATCAAGATGAATTTAATTGTTTTGGGATGAAACGGGACCCAGGAATGGAGGACATGTGGCGCAACGAGGGCCAAGCATCTAAGGGGTATAAATAGAGAAACAAAATCAGATTTTCTCCTCATACCCATCAGATTTTTGAAATTAGAGGGGAAGAGAGGGAAAAGAGAGAATTCTCCAACTTCTCTTTACAATCTACGGCTCTACATTGGTCAGAATTCTTCGGGCCAAGAACCAAAAATTGAAGGTTTTGATGAAAAATAAAAAATAAAAAAAGAATTTTGGAGGGATCAAGGATTAAAGATTGTTTCAGGTCTTGGGAGTTTTCTACCGTAGTTTTACGCTTCAAGAGGCAGGGTTCTTTTCCTTATTAGTTTTATTTTCAACTTAAGGTTCCATATGATATGGGTAGTATGACTTGAGATGAATTCTCTTGTTTGATATACTCCTAGTGTAACTAGATTATGGAAAATGGGTATAGAAATATACTAAACCAATCTTGCATAAATTGGGTTTGTAGAATTTATTTGTTTGGTAAATTCTTGAAAAATGTGATAATTGGTCATGATTGTGTGTTATATGATTTGGTGCCTTGAAGGTGTTTGATAAAATGTCTATGTTGATGTAGCATGTTGGTTTCATTGAAAATGTTATAACATGCTTGGGTATTGAGAATAGTTAAAAAAAATCAATTTTAGCATCAATTAGGTACTTAGAAATTACTTGTTTGTGATTTTTTGAGAAATGTATTGATTAATCATGTTATGTGTTTACATTTATGCCTTGAAGGTGTTTGATGAAATGCCTATGTGGATTAATTGTGTTATTTGCATTGATTGTATTATAACAGGCTTTAGAATTGGTGTTGGTATATGCATATGATATATTAACATTGAGGTTGTTTATGGTGGTTATATACTTATGGTGTAATTTACCATGGAAAAATGTTGTCGGATATTGAATTGCTCATAATGTGTTCATGAGATATTGAACATGGTTGAGAATTGCAACTGTACATTTACATTACATATGTACGGGCAATATCATATTCGTAAGCATTTGACATGAGTGTGGGTGTGTGTGAATGTTTTTGAATCAAACACCATTCTTGGTGGTTGAGGCGTGGACTCGGGAAGGTTGGATCTAGGTCTGACTGAAAAAAAATCACTATTACATATGCACGGTTGCATGAAAAAAAGAAAAAAAAACTTGTGTCAGGTATAGCAAGAGGGGCAAGATACTCCCTTGGGTGCAAGACCCGGTTACTGGTTTATACACTTTTGACAGTGTATGTAAAACCCCGGAAAAATTTAAACTTTTTTGGAAAAAGGGCAAAATAATAAATTACCACAAGTATGCAGGATTAAAATGCATATTTCTATAGAGCTCGGATGGAGCAACAGACTTCACCATTGGATTAGTATCACGAAATTGAGTTATCACGTCAATTTTTGTCGGATTACGAAATAGTCGGATTTTACATGTTTTTCGAGAAAATTGGGTGACGAATGAACTTTTAAAGGCCCCCAAAAACAAAAATTATGAAATTTCCTTATAATTGAGTAAAAGTTCAAATAAAATTAATTTGAACGAAAACCAAAATTTAATTAAGTTGTTTCGAGTTAAAAACGGACCCGGAACTGATAAACGAGCGGGACAATGTGGACCGCGCAATTAAAAGTATAAATGGGATGAAATATCTGAAAAATCAGATATTTCTCACCCTTCGCTAGCTATGTTTAGACGTTAGAAGAGAGAGAAGAGAGAAAATAGAAATTCTACCTCTCTTTCTTCGATCCAAAAAGTTTCGTCGATCGGAATCTTTCGGACCAGGAGTTAAATTTGGTCTATGCAATGAGGGCTATGTCTATGTACCAAGAACGAGGGATTTCACCGAAGATCCAAGGGAAGGATTTAGTGAAATCAAGAGTTTTGGGGCTTGGGAGATGTTCTTGAAGCTTTCTCCCTTTCTTTTATGCTCCAAGGGGTAGGGGTTCTCCTACTCTAGTTCACTTCTACCCTAAGATGTTTTTGTGAAATGGTGATGTGTAGAATATGTATATCATTTTTTTATTGTTATGGAAATGAGGGAGAAGGGTGTAGAAATGTCTTGGACCAACTTCTAGCTTGAATTTGATATGTGGGAGTTACTTGTGTAATCCCTTGAAAAATTGGTTTAAGTGGGCATGTTACATGTTTATATTATACCTTGTGATTAAGTGTGAATGACATGAAATTGTGTAATGTCATACTTGAGATTTGTGTTGGGAATATAATTGTTGATATATGTTAGTTGATGTATTGACATGATAATGAAATTTGGTGATTATATACATGTGATATAAATTGCCATGACACATGTTGAGATGTGTGGTTTAAGTTGGCTCATTGACATTCATTACACAAGAGCATGACATTGATTAAGTAATGGTTCATTACATTACATTTGCATAGGGAAAATGCATCCATGGCCCTGAGTATGGGTGTGTGTGTGCATGGTTAGATCAATCATCATACTTGGTGTTTGATGGGTGGGCTCGGGAAAGTGGGGTTGAATATCCTATTGAGTCGCACGGTTGCATGCATTGAAAACTTGTGTTGGGTATAGCATGAAGGGATAGATTCCGCCTCGGGTGTAAGGCCCGGCTACTGGTTTATACACTTTCTACGGTACCAGTCCAAAAAAGTGTATTGGTGTGTGGAGCCGGCGGTGCAACACCAAAAGTTAATTACCCAAATAAAGACACATGGTTTTGGTTATATAAATGATTCATTTGATGGGAAACATCCAGAAATGAATTGGTTTTTTATGAACATATGAGTTTTATTTCAAAATGATCTTTGGATGAATTTCATCAAAAGATAAAATGTTTTACATACATGCATTGCATAGTGTTGTGAAAGCCAGAGTAGGCTTGGGCAAAAGGAATGCATGAGTGAGTCTTATCTCATATCATGACATAGCATGGAGGAATTTCATCTTGAATAGCATGTTCTTGGATGAAATGGAATTATGTTTGTGGTTGTTGCATGAGACCATTGCATATGCACTTAGGTGGAGAGTAGCCTCTGTAGGAAATATTCTACTGGGCATTGGCTCATCCTATACGGGAAACATTTCAGGTGTAGGGTTAACACAAGCGGTGGAGTCGCACTCGGGGCCTCGAGGGTGAAGAAAAGCCGATTTGTGGATTTTGGAGACAAGTTTTTGTAAAACTTTGGTTAAATGCTGTTTTAATATGTAAATTATACATAAACATGTAATAGAACTCGTGTGTATGGTGTAGAATGTAGGAAAACTTCATTATACATGTTTGGAAAAATTTTGGATGAATTGGAAATGAAACTTTGGTGAAGCATAAAATTGTGGGCAAAACCTTTCGGAAGGTCACAACAACCTTCTGGAAGGTTAATGCAAACTTTTGGTCCAGCAAGCAAAACCTTCCGGAGAGTTGAAGAAAACCTTCTGGAAGGTTAATGTAAATTGTTATCTAGTAGACAAAACCTTCTGGAAGGTTTTCCAAAAATCTAAAATTTTAAGAATGCATTGCCATACTTTTGAGCTATGAGTCCTTTGGCTCCACTTATAGAAATGGACTTTAAATGAGATACATTGGGTATATTGAACCTCGATGGAATTAAATGATTAAAGGAAACACGGATCTTCGTGTGGGTTGTAATCCCGATTACAGGGATGTGATAGACGTGATGTCGGGCTATGCGACGATCACTGGTATTTTCGCGGCTTGACGAGAGGTCAACGGGACCCCCGATTTTAGGGGCGTCACAGCTTGATNTTGGTTATATAAATGATTCATTTGATGGGAAACATCCAGAAA
The DNA here is from genome assembly GCA_963454935.2 of Ilex paraguariensis. Taxonomy (NCBI): domain Eukaryota; kingdom Viridiplantae; phylum Streptophyta; class Magnoliopsida; order Aquifoliales; family Aquifoliaceae; genus Ilex; species Ilex paraguariensis. The sequence goes on from CAUOFW020002425.1 coordinate 544,307, forward strand.
TGAATTGGTTTTTTATGAACATATGAGTTTTATTTCAAAATGATCTTTGGATGAATTTCATCAAAAGATAAAATGTTTTACATACATGCATTGCATAGTGTTGTGAAAGCCAGAGTAGGCTTGGGCAAAAGGAATGCATGAGTGAGTCTTATCTCATATCATGACATAGCATGGAGGAATTTCATCTTGAATAGCATGTTCTTGGATGAAATGGAATTATGTTTGTGGTTGTTGCATGAGACCATTGCATATGCACTTAGGTGGAGAGTAGCCTCTGTAGGAAATATTCTACTGGGCATTGGCTCATCCTATACGGGAAACATTTCAGGTGTAGGGTTAACACAAGCGGTGGAGTCGCACTCGGGGCCTCGAGGGTGAAGAAAAGCCGATTTGTGGATTTTGGAGACAAGTTTTTGTAAAACTTTGGTTAAATGCTGTTTTAATATGTAAATTATACATAAACATGTAATAGAACTCGTGTGTATGGTGTAGAATGTAGGAAAACTTCATTATACATGTTTGGAAAAATTTTGGATGAATTGGAAATGAAACTTTGGTGAAGCATAAAATTGTGGGCAAAACCTTTCGGAAGGTCACAACAACCTTCTGGAAGGTTAATGCAAACTTTTGGTCCAGCAAGCAAAACCTTCCGGAGAGTTGAAGAAAACCTTCTGGAAGGTTAATGTAAATTGTTATCTAGTAGACAAAACCTTCTGGAAGGTTTTCCAAAAATCTAAAATTTTAAGAATGCATTGCCATACTTTTGAGCTATGAGTCCTTTGGCTCCACTTATAGAAATGGACTTTAAATGAGATACATTGGGTATATTGAACCTCGATGGAATTAAATGATTAAAGGAAACACGGATCTTCGTGTGGGTTGTAATCCCGATTACAGGGATGTGATAGACGTGATGTCGGGCTATGCGACGATCACTGGTATTTTCGCGGCTTGACGAGAGGTCAACGGGACCCCCGATTTTAGGGGCGTCACAGCTTGATATCAGAGCATAGGTATACGGATTACCTAGGGCTTGATGGGCATTGGGTTTAGACCATTGCATGCATTGTACATTTCATCTTATGTGCTTACATTTTGTTACATGATTTCGTGCTATGTGATTATGTGCATTATATACATGGTAAAATGTATATGGAAAGAGACAATAGAGTTAGAAAACATAACCTTGGGGGTCGGNACGCAATTAGCAAATTGACATCACATTAACAAATTTAATTCATCAAATTAGCATTCATATTCAACTAATTAACATTAAATTCATCAAATTACCATTCAATTCATCAAATTAACACTAAATTAACATTCAATTCAATCCAATTAATATTCAATTCATCAAATTAACATTTAATTCATCCACTTTATATTCATATTCATCTAATTAATACTTAATTCAACAAATTAATATACGAAATTATTAAATAAAGATTCAATTGAAAAAATTAATGCGAAAGTAACATTTAATTTCATCCAATTAACACTCAATTCACTCAATTAACACCAAATTAACATTCAAATTCAACTAGTTAACATTAATTTCATCGAATTAACATTTAATTTCATCCAATTAACACTCAATTTATCAAATTAACACTAAATTAACATTCAATTCATCCAATTAACACTCCATTCATCAAATTAATTTACAAAATCATCCAATAAAGATTTAATTTATCAAATCAACATCAAAGTAACATGCAATTTTATCCAATTAATATTCAAATTTATCAAATTAATACCAAATTAACATTCAATTTCATCCTATTAACACCAAATTACCATTCAATGCATCCAATTTAGATTCAAAATAATCCAATTAAAACTCAATTCATCATTTTAACATCCAAAATCATCCAAAAAAAAAATTGAATTTATCAAATCAACTCCAAAATAGCATGTAATTTCATCAAATTAATATTCAATTTAGTACATCAAATTAATTCAAAATTAACATTTAATTTCATCTAATTAACATTCAATTCATCAAATTAACATTCAAAGTAAACTAGTTAAAATTAAATTTATCAAATTAACAATATATTTAATTCATCAAATTAATATCAAATTAACATTTAATTTCATCAAATAAATCACATTCATCAAATTGAATTTTTATTAGAGGAAATTGCATGTTATGTTGTTATTGATTTGATAAATTGAATCTTTATTAGATGATTTTGGATGTTAATTTGATGAATCTTGTGTTAATTGGATGCATTTGAATAAATTGGATGAATTAAAAGTTACTTTGGTATTAGTCTGATAAATTGAATATTAATTGAATTCAATTGAATGTTAAGTTGATAAATTTAATGTTAACTAGTTGAATTTGAATGTTAATTTGATGAATTGAATGTTTATTAGATGAAAGGAGAATATTAATTAGATGAAAATAGAATATTAATTAGATGAATTAAATATTATTTGGACAAAGTCGTATGTTACTTTGGTGTTGATTTGATAGATTGAATGTTTATTGCATGATTTTGGATGTTAATTTGATGAATTTTGTGCTAATTGGATGCATTTGAATAAATTGGATGAATTAAAAGTTAATTTGGTATTAGTTTGATAAATTGAATATTAATTGAATTGAATTGAATGTTAACTAGTTGATTTTGATTGTTAATTGGATGAATTGAATGTTTATTAGATGAAATGAATGTGAATTTGTTGAATTAAATATTATTTGGATGAAATTGCGTGTTAATTTGGTGTTGATTTGATAAATTGAATCTTTGTTGGATGATTTTGGATGTTAATTTGATGAATTGAGAGTTAATTGGATGAGTTTGAAAATAAATTAGATAAATTGAATGTTAATTTGGTGTTAATTTATGAATTAAATATCAATTGGATGAAATTGAATATTAATTTCATGAATTTAAGTTTAATTAGTTGAATTTGAATGTTAATTTGGTGAATTGAATGTTTGTTAGATGAAATTAAATCTTAATTTAATATTAATTTGATAACTTGAATTGAATATTAATTGGATGAAATTGCATGTTACTTTGGTGTTGATTTGATAAATTGAATATTTATTGGATGATTTTGAATGTTAAGTTGATGAATTGAGTGTTAATTGGATGAATTGAATGTTATTTTAGTAATTTGATTAATTGGGAGTTAATTGGATGAAATTGAATGTTAATTTGATAAATTGAATGTTTATTAGATGAAATTGAATGTTAATTTGATAAATTGAATTGAATATTAATTTGATGAAATTGTATGTTACTTTGATGTTGATTTGATAAATTGAATCTTTATTGGATGATTTTGGATGTTAAGTTGATGAATTGGGCTAATTGGAATTAAATGTTAATTTAGATTCACAATCAAAAATAGGTGCTAAAACATCGTCCTCTCCATCAGAGAAAAAGCCTCTTGTGTTTTTATGAACAAATAGGCTCTTTGACATAGTCATACTTAGAGAAAGTGTAATTTGATTTCAATGCTAGATGAATCTCTTCCATGGACAATTAATTTAATGAATCGCATGTTAATTGGATGAAATTAAACGTTAATTTGATTAATTTAATGTTAACTAGTTGAATTTAAATGTTCATTTGATGAATTAAATATTAATTTGACATTGATTTGATGAATTGAATGCTAGTTGGATGTTTTTGAATATTGATTTGATGATTTGAATGCTACTTGAATGAATTGGAGGTTAATGTGATGTCAAATTTCTAAAGTGCATGTTAATTGAATACTTTAGAGATAAAATTGAACAAATTTATATTTTAGGTATCAAACTGACAAAATCTGCATATTTTAGGGATAAAAAATTTATTAACCATTTGAGGAAATGAAGATCGGTCATGATAAAGCATGACCCATCCTGATTTGGCAATTTTTGTGAAAACTGAGAAAATTAAAACTTAATTAAAAAGGATAAAACAATAATTACTTGTTAAAATAAGGGTTAAAAATCTAATTTTTTTTTCTAGAAATCAGATGTTGAAATGGACCTTACTATTGGATTCATATTACAAAATCTAACTAGTTAGTCAATTTTCATCAAATTTCAATAGGGTCGGATTTTCGTGTTACAATACAATAGGGTATCGCGAGATTAAATTTATGCGATTAGATTTTAATCACAATACACATAATATAATTTAAAGTACATCTTATAAAAGTATATCAAACATGACAGGTGACGAAATGTGATTGTATAAAAACCCAAGTAAATTAAAATTTTTATGAAAAATGGCAAAACGGTAATTAACCACTGTGGTATGGGTTGAAAACTCAAATTTTTCTGGAATTCGGATGATGAAATGGACCTCACCATTCGGTTTGTCTCACGAAATCTAGTTACCCAGTTAATTTTCGTTGAATTTCGGGACAATCAAATTTTTTGTTTTTTTTTCGGGCAATCGGGTGTAGCGTGGCCTAAAAACGAGACGTGGAATTAAATTTTAAAAATTAAAAAATAAATTAAAGCTAGTTGAAATAAAAATATTTTGAACTTGAATCAAGATGAATTTAATTGTTTTGGGATGAAACGGGACCCAGGAATGGAGGACATGTGGCGCAACGAGGGCCAAGCATCTAAGGGGTATAAATAGAGAAACAAAATCAGATTTTCTCCTCATACCCATCAGATTTTTGAAATTAGAGGGGAAGAGAGGGAAAAGAGAGAATTCTCCAACTTCTCTTTACAATCTACGGCTCTACATTGGTCAGAATTCTTCGGGCCAAGAACCAAAAATTGAAGGTTTTGATGAAAAATAAAAAATAAAAAAAGAATTTTGGAGGGATCAAGGATTAAAGATTGTTTCAGGTCTTGGGAGTTTTCTACCGTAGTTTTACGCTTCAAGAGGCAGGGTTCTTTTCCTTATTAGTTTTATTTTCAACTTAAGGTTCCATATGATATGGGTAGTATGACTTGAGATGAATTCTCTTGTTTGATATACTCCTAGTGTAACTAGATTATGGAAAATGGGTATAGAAATATACTAAACCAATCTTGCATAAATTGGGTTTGTAGAATTTATTTGTTTGGTAAATTCTTGAAAAATGTGATAATTGGTCATGATTGTGTGTTATATGATTTGGTGCCTTGAAGGTGTTTGATAAAATGTCTATGTTGATGTAGCATGTTGGTTTCATTGAAAATGTTATAACATGCTTGGGTATTGAGAATAGTTAAAAAAAATCAATTTTAGCATCAATTAGGTACTTAGAAATTACTTGTTTGTGATTTTTTGAGAAATGTATTGATTAATCATGTTATGTGTTTACATTTATGCCTTGAAGGTGTTTGATGAAATGCCTATGTGGATTAATTGTGTTATTTGCATTGATTGTATTATAACAGGCTTTAGAATTGGTGTTGGTATATGCATATGATATATTAACATTGAGGTTGTTTATGGTGGTTATATACTTATGGTGTAATTTACCATGGAAAAATGTTGTCGGATATTGAATTGCTCATAATGTGTTCATGAGATATTGAACATGGTTGAGAATTGCAACTGTACATTTACATTACATATGTACGGGCAATATCATATTCGTAAGCATTTGACATGAGTGTGGGTGTGTGTGAATGTTTTTGAATCAAACACCATTCTTGGTGGTTGAGGCGTGGACTCGGGAAGGTTGGATCTAGGTCTGACTGAAAAAAAATCACTATTACATATGCACGGTTGCATGAAAAAAAGAAAAAAAAACTTGTGTCAGGTATAGCAAGAGGGGCAAGATACTCCCTTGGGTGCAAGACCCGGTTACTGGTTTATACACTTCTGACAGTGTATGTAAAACCCCGGAAAAATTTAAACTTTTTTGGAAAAAGGGCAAAATAATAAATTACCACAAGTATGCAGGATTAAAATGCATATTTCTATAGAGCTCGGATGGAGCAACAGACTTCACCATTGGATTAGTATCACGAAATTGAGTTATCACGTCAATTTTTGTCGGATTACGAAATAGTCGGATTTTACATGTTTTTCGAGAAAATTGGGTGACGAATGAACTTTTAAAGGCCCCCAAAAACAAAAATTATGAAATTTCCTTATAATTGAGTAAAAGTTCAAATAAAATTAATTTGAACGAAAACCAAAATTTAATTAAGTTGTTTCGAGTTAAAAACGGACCCGGAACTGATAAACGAGCGGGACAATGTGGACCGCGCAATTAAAAGTATAAATGGGATGAAATATCTGAAAAATCAGATATTTCTCACCCTTCGCTAGCTATGTTTAGACGTTAGAAGAGAGAGAAGAGAGAAAATAGAAATTCTACCTCTCTTTCTTCGATCCAAAAAGTTCCGTCGATCGGAATCTTTCGGACCAGGAGTTAAATTTGGTCTATGCAATGAGGGCTATGTCTATGTACCAAGAACGAGGGATTTCACCGAAGATCCAAGGGAAGGATTTAGTGAAATCAAGAGTTTTGGGGCTTGGGAGATGTTCTTGAAGCTTTCTCCCTTTCTTTTATGCTCCAAGGGGTAGGGGTTCTCCTACTCTAGTTCACTTCTACCCTAAGATGTTTTTGTGAAATGGTGATGTGTAGAATATGTATATCATTTTTTTATTGTTATGGAAATGAGGGAGAAGGGTGTAGAAATGTCTTGGACCAACTTCTAGCTTGAATTTGATATGTGGGAGTTACTTGTGTAATCCCTTGAAAAATTGGTTTAAGTGGGCATGTTACATGTTTATATTATACCTTGTGATTAAGTGTGAATGACATGAAATTGTGTAATGTCATACTTGAGATTTGTGTTGGGAATATAATTGTTGATATATGTTAGTTGATGTATTGACATGATAATGAAATTTGGTGATTATATACATGTGATATAAATTGCCATGACACATGTTGAGATGTGTGGTTTAAGTTGGCTCATTGACATTCATTACACAAGAGCATGACATTGATTAAGTAATGGTTCATTACATTACATTTGCATAGGGAAAATGCATCCATGGCCCTGAGTATGGGTGTGTGTGTGCATGGTTAGATCAATCATCATACTTGGTGTTTGATGGGTGGGCTCGGGAAAGTGGGGTTGAATATCCTATTGAGTCGCACGGTTGCATGCATTGAAAACTTGTGTTGGGTATAGCAAGAAGGGATAGATCCCGCCTCGGGTGTAAGGCCCGGCTACTGGTTTATACACTTTCTACGGTACCAGTCCAAAAAAGTGTATTGGTGTGTGGAGCCGGCGGTGCAACACCAAAAGTTAATTACCCAAATAAAGACACATGGTTTTGGTTATATAAATGATTCATTTGATGGGAAACATCCAGAAATGAATTGGTTTTTTATGAACATATGAGTTTTATTTCAAAATGATCTTTGGATGAATTTCATCAAAAGATAAAATGTTTTACATACATGCATTGCATAGTGTTGTGAAAGCCAGAGTAGGCTTGGGCAAAAGGAATGCATGAGTGAGTCTTATCTCATATCATGACATAGCATGGAGGAATTTCATCTTGAATAGCATGTTCTTGGATGAAATGGAATTATGTTTGTGGTTGTTGCATGAGACCATTGCATATGCACTTAGGTGGAGAGTAGCCTCTGTAGGAAATATTCTACTGGGCATTGGCTCATCCTATACGGGAAACATTTCAGGTGTAGGGTTAACACAAGCGGTGGAGTCGCACTCGGGGCCTCGAGGGTGAAGAAAAGCCGATTTGTGGATTTTGGAGACAAGTTTTTGTAAAACTTTGGTTAAATGCTGTTTTAATATGTAAATTATACATAAACATGTAATAGAACTCGTGTGTATGGTGTAGAATGTAGGAAAACTTCATTATACATGTTTGGAAAATTTTTGGATGAATTGGAAATGAAACTTTGGTGAAGCATAAAATTGTGGGCAAAACCTTTCGGAAGGTCACAACAACCTTCTGGAAGGTTAATGCAAACTTTTGGTCCAGCAAGCAAAACCTTCCGGAGAGTTGAAGAAAACCTTCTGGAAGGTTAATGTAAATTGTTATCTAGTAGACAAAACCTTCTGGAAGGTTTTCCAAAAATCTAAAATTTTAAGAATGCATTGCCATACTTTTGAGCTATGAGTCCTTTGGCTCCACTTATAGAAATGGACTTTAAATGAGATACATTGGGTATATTGAACCTCGATGGAATTAAATAATTAAAGGAAACACGGATCTTCGTGTGGGTTGTAATCCCGATTACAGGGATGTGATAGACGTGATGTCGGGCTATGCGACGATCACTGGTATTTTCGCGGATTGACGAGAGGTCAACGGGACCCCCGATTTTAGGGGCGTCACAGCTTGATATCAGAGCATAGGTATACGGATTACCTAGGGCTTGATGGGCATTGGGTTTAGACCATTGCATGCATTGTACATTTCATCTTATGTGCTTACATTTTGTTACATGATTTCGTGCTATGTGATTATGTGCATTATATACATGGTAAAATGTATATGGAAAGAGACAATAGAGTTAGAAAACATAACATTGGGGGTCAGAAAAGAAATGAATGGGATAGTTCAAGGTATAAATGTTTACTAATGGGTGGTATAGACTTTACTAGGGTAACAAGGAGATAAATCTCAATGTTTCAAATTTGATCCCTACCTTGGGAAGTTAAGTGAATGTTCTATCGTGATTTGACATGTGTGTAGATGGAAACTAGAGGAAAGGGATGTCGGGGTGGATGGAACAATAACCAACCACCATCGGCTTTTGACCAACAATCCTTAGTGAAGGCTATTGGTATGACAGCTGCAACCATAGCACAAGCTAGTGCTACGGCTACCACCATTGCACAGACTGGTGCAAGTGGAAGACAAGGAGGCTCAAGCAACCTCCTAAAGTTTAAGGCATATCAGCCTCTGATTTTCATGGGAGAGGCGGATCCTATGGTGGCTGACCATTGATTCCGACAAGTCGATAAGGTGTTGAGGGCTATGGAGATCACCTTTGACGCCACCAAGATAACCCTAGCAACATTCTAGCAAGAGGGGGAATCCCAATTATAGTGGGATTGGGTGAAGGACTCTAAGAATTTGGAGGCTATGACTTGGGTAGAGTTCAAAGAGCTCTTAATGGGAAAGTACTTCCCAGCAGCTACTAGACATGCAAAGGCCCAGGAGTTCTTAGACTTGCGATAAGGGATGATGACGGTGATGGAATACGTGGCTAAGTTCATTTAATTAACACATTTTGCCGATGACTATGTGGCCACTGACATGGCCAAGGTGAGGAAGTTCGAGGATGGTTTGAAGTTGTCCATCTGCGGTAAAATTGTGGGTCTTCTTCTACAAGACGTGGACTTGATGGTCACCACAACTATGACCATTGAGAGGGAGGTAGAAGATGTACGAAACATCTGGGAAGTTGGTGTTAAAGATAAGAAGAATGAGGGCTAATCCTCTTCTTCTAGTTTGGGAAAGTGATGGAGGACTTTTACTCCTCAAGGATAGCAACGACAGGGCCGCGGTCATCAAGGCTAAGGCCAGGGTCAATCCTCCCAAGGCAGGAGACACTTCAGGGCTCCTAGCCAAGCAGGCTTACGGGCATGTTTTCATTGCCGCCAGTCGGGTCACATGAAACGGGATTGCCCTTAGAGGCAAGGATCCCAGGGTTACGGGTCATCTCAGTCCCAGACTTCGGTGGGGCAACCACAGACATAGTACATTCCTCCCTACCCTACCATGGGCCAGGGAAGTCATTACCAGTTCCAGGGAGCTACACAAGCTCCTACTACTTCACGTGCGGGGACTCGACAAGCAGGCCAGCTAGGCCAGGGCATGGGTCAAGGCTGAGGACAGGGCTCACAAGCCAGTACTTCAGGAACCCAGGGGCGTGTCTATGCCATGGTGCCACAGACTAAGTCGGCAGATCAATTGGTGGTACAGGATACATTTCTACTATCTCGCTTGTGGGTTAGAGTATTATTTGATTTTGGTGCATCGCATTCTTTTATTGCCGCATCTTGTGTGAAAGACTTAGGCTTAGAGGTTGAGACCTTTGAAGAACCGTTACATGTAAGTTCTCTCTTCAGAGCTAGGGTGAGAGTTGATAAGATATGTTGGAGTTGTGAGTTAGAGATCTCGGGGATTCTACTCACCGTGGACCTTAGGGTTATGGACGTGTTAGATTTTGATGTCATCCTCGGGATGAATTGGTTGACAGCACACCGAGTTGTTATTGATTGTGATAGGAAGAGGGTCCTTTCCTACACACCAGACAGTGTTTGTTTCATGTTTCAGGGGAAAAAGTACAATGCTTTGCCCCAAACCGTGTATGATTCTCGATGGCACGGGCAGTTGATGGGTTGGTTACCAAGCCTTTCCCTAGAGAACGAGACAAGACAGGAGTTGGGTCTACCTTGGGTAGTTTGTGAGTATGAGGATATTTTTCTGGATGAACTACCAGGATTACCTCCACATAGGGATGTAGACTTCACCATTGAGTTACATCCTGGTACGTCGCCCATTTCTATAACTCCACATAGGATGGCGCCAACTGAGTTGCAAGAACTCAAGGTCTAATTGCAAGAATTATTGGACAAGGGCTTCATTAGACCGAGCACTTCACTATGGGGCGCTCCGGTATCGTTTGGCAAGAAGAAGGATAAAACCCGTCGGTTGTGCATAGATTATTGACACTTGAATAGGGTTACTATCAAGAATAGGTACCCTTTGCCGAGGATTAATGACTTATTTGATCAGCTGAGAGGAACGCAGGTCTACTCCAAGATAGATCTCCACACCGGTTATCATCAGTTGAGGGTTAGGGAGGAGGATATCCCTAAGACGGCGTTTAGAATGTGGTATGGGCATTTTGAGTTCACAGTGATGCCCTTCGGATTGACGAATGGCCCGACAACATTTATGGATCTCATGCATAGGGTGTTTTAACCTTACTTTGATCAGTTCGTTGTGGTCTTTGTTGACGACATCTTGATCTACCCCAAGTCTGAGGAGGAGCATGAGGGTCACTTGAGGGTTGTTCTCCAGACCTTGAGAGATCATCAGTTGTATGCCAAGTTCAGCAAATGTGAATTTTGGCTTACTGAGGGGAAATTTTTGGGACACGTCGTGTTGGCCTCGGTTGTATGCGTAGACCCGGAGAAGGTGGAGGCAGTCAGAAATTGGGAGAGACCAAAGTCAGTCTTCAAGATACGTAGTTTCTTGGGATTGACAGGGTACTATAGGAGGTTTATTGAGGATTTCTCCTAANTAGACCCGGAGAAGGTGGAGGCAGTCAGAAATTGGGAGAGACCAAAGTCAGTCTTCGAGATACGTAGTTTCTTGGGATTGACAGGGTACTATAGGAGGTTTATTGAGGATTTCTCCTGACTAGCTGCGCTTATAACCAAGTTGACTCAAAAAGAGGTCAAGTTTGAGTGGAATGATGCGTATGAGGAGGCATTCCAAGAGTTGACACGGAGACTTACTTCTGCTCCTATTTTGATAGTCCCGAAAATGGGACAAAAGTACATGGTGTACTGTGATGCCTCAAAGGACGGACTGAGTTGTGTTTTGATGCAGTCCGGGAGGGTAGTAGCTTATGGTTCTTGGCAGTTAAAGAACCACGAGCAGAATTACCCCACACATGACATGAAATTGGCGGCCATTGTCTTTGCCTTGAAGGCTTAGCTCCACTATCTATATGGAGAACAATTTGAGGTATTTTCAGACCACAAGAGTCTGAAGTACATCTTTACACAGCAGGACCTCAACATGAGGCAACGTAGGTGGATGGAGTTTCTGAAAGACTACAACTTCACTTTGCATTACCATCCCGATAAAGCAAATGTAGTGGCTGATACACTCAGTCGAAAGTCACGGGGAGTCTTGCCTGGTGTGGCTTCTCGGGAGTGGCGGATGCTCGAGACTGTGGGACAGTTTGAACTACGACACATGGGATAGGCTCAGGATGTTTTCGGGAGTTTGGTGGCTACACCTTCCCTACTAAGTAGAGTGATCGAGTTCCAGGGGCAGGATACAGAGTTATCATCCATCAAGGACTGGGTACGGTTATGTACAGGTGACGAGGGCTGGGCCATTCACTCGGATGATAGTCTTCAATTTTAGGGGAAGGATTGTGGTTCCCTAGTCTGCGAAACTCAAAGAGAAGATTCTTAGAGAGTTCCATTATTCTTGATTTGCTGTGCATCCAGGTGGCATGAAGATGTACCATGATCTTCATTGCCAATATTATTAGAGCGGGATGAAGAGAGACGTTGGAGACTTTGTCAGACGATGTCTTCACGTGTCAATAGTTTAAGGCTGAGCACCAGAGACCAGCGGGATTACTCCAACCCTTGGAGGTAGCCGAGTGGAAGTGGGAGCATGTCACGATGAATTTTGTGACCCACTTGCCACGGACATCGCGGGGACATGATGCGGTGTGGGTGATAGTGGACCGGCTTACCAAGTCGGCACACTTTTTGGCTATGCGGATGACCTTCACATTGGAGAAATTCTACAAGTTTTACATACAGGAGATTTTTCGGTTGCATTGGGTGCCTGTGTCCATAATATCGGATCGGGATCCCAGGTTTACTGCTCATTTTTGGGAGAGTTTTCAGTAAGCCATGGGGACACAGTTGAGGATGAGCACTACTTTTCCTCCCCAGACGTTAGAGGACATGCTACGGGCATGCGTCCTAGATCTCAAGGGTAGTTGGAAAGATCACTTACCCTTAGTGGAGTTCGCCTATAACAACAGTTATCAGGCGAGCATTCAGATGACACCTTATGAGGCACTATATGGGAGGCCATGTCATTCTCCGGTTTGTTGGACGGAGGTAGGAGAGAGATCTTCTACGGGTCCGAACTTGGTTAGAGACACCTCGGAGAAGGTGGATCTTATACGGAAGTATCTTCTCACTGCTCCGAGCCGGCAGAAGAGCTATGCCAACAAACGATGGCGACCTCTAGAGTTTGAGGTGGGTGATCATGTTTTCTTGAAGGCGATGCCTAAAAGAGGAGTGGTCAGATTCGGCAAGCGGGGAAAGCTATCGCCGAGGTTTATTGGGCCCTTCGAGGTACTGGAGAGGGTGGGCACGGTGGCTTACTAGTTGGCATTACCACCAAGTTTATTGGGTGTTCATGCAGTATTCCATGTCTCCATGCTCCGAAAATACACCCCGGATTCGACTCATGTGGTGGATTGGATTGAGCTTGTTGTTGATGTTGATGGGACCTTCAAGGAGGTACCGGTGTGCATCATGGATAGCTTGGATCAAGTTTTGCGAGGCAAGATCGTAAGGCTAATNTGTGATTAAGTGTGATTGGCATGAAATTGTGTAATGCCATACTTGAGATTTGTGTTGGGAATATAATTGTTGATATATGTTAGGTGATGTATTGACATGATAATGAGATTTGGTGATTATATACATGTGATATAAATTGCCATGACACATGTTGAGATGTGTGGTTTAAGTTGGCTCATTGGCATTCATTACATAAGAGCATGACAATGATTAAGTAATGGTTCATTACATTACGTTTGCAAAGGAAAAATGCATCCATGGCCATGAGTATGGGTGTGTGTGTGCATGGTTAGNTCGAGGATGGAGGTACATTATTATAGTCTTGTAGTATAGCATGACTGTTGCATATGCATGTATTTGAATGTGTATGTATGTGTGAATTTCGGGGATGAAATTCTTTTAAGGGGGGGAGAATGTAAAACCCGGGAAAAATTTAAACTTTTTCGATAAAAGGGCAAAATAGTAAATTGCCACTAGTATGTGGGATTAAAATGCATATTTCTATAGAGCTCAGATGGAGCAACATACTTCACCATTGAATTAGTATCGCGAAATTGAGTTACCACGTCAATTTTCGTCGAATTACGAGATAGTCTGATTTTACACATTTTTCGAGACAATTAGGTGACGAATGAACTGTTAAAGGTCCCCAAAAGTGGNACCACGTCAATTTTCGTCGAATTACGAGATAGTCTGATTTTACACATTTTTCGAGAAAATTAGGTGACGAATGAACTGTTAAAGGTCCCCAAAAATGGAAATTATGAAATTTCTTTCTAATTAAGTAAATTTTAAATAAAATTAATTTGAATGAAAATTAGAATTTAATTAAGTCGTTCCGAGTTAAAAACGGACCTGGAAATGATAAACGAGCGGGACAATGTGGACCGTGCAATTCAAAGAATAAATAGGGTGAAATATCTGAAAAATTAGATATTTTTCACCCTTGGCCGGCTGTGTTCAAACGTTAGAAGAGAGAGAAGATAGAAAATAGAAATTCTACCTTTCTTTCTTCGATCCAAGAAGTTCCGTCGGTCAGAATCTTTTCGACCAAGAGTTAAAGTTGGTCTACGCGACGAGCGCTATGTCTACGTACCAAGAACGAGGGATTTCACCAAAGATCCAAAGGAAGAATTTTGTGAAATCAAGAGTTTTGGGGCTTGGGAGGTGTTCTTGAAGCTTTCTCCCTTTCTTTTATGCTCCAAGAGGTAGGAGTTCTCCTACTTTGGTTCACTTCTACCCTAAGATGTTGTTATGAAATGGTGATATGTGTAGAATATGTATATCATTTTTTTATAGTTATGAAAATGAGGGAGAAGGGTGTAGAAATGGCTTGGGCCAACTTCTAGCTTGAATTTGATATGTGGGAGTTACTTGTGTAATCCCTTGAAAAATTGGTTTACACGGGCATGCTACATGTTTATATTATGCCTTGTGATTAAGTGTGATTGGCATGAAATTGTGTAATGTCATACTTGAGATTTGTGTTGGGAATATAATTGTTGATATATGTTAGGTGATGTATTGACATGATAATGAGATTTGGTGATTATATACATGTGATATAAATTGCCATGACACATGTTGAGATGTGTGGTTTAAGTTGGCTCATTGGCATTCATTACATAAGAGCATGACAATGATTAAGTAATGGTTCATTACATTACGTTTGCAAAGGAAAAATGCATCCATGGCCATGAGTATGGGTGTGTGTGTGCATGGTTAGATCAATCACCATACTTGGTGTTTGATGGATGGGCTCGGGAAAGTGGGGTTGAATATCCTACTGAGTCGTACGGTTGCATACATGAAAAACTTATGTCGGGTATAGCAAGAAAGGATAGATCCCCCCTCGGGTGCAAGGCCCGACTACTGGTTTATACACTTTCTTCGGTGTAAGTCCAAAAAAGTGTATCGGTGTGTAGAGCCGGCGGTGCAACACCAAAATTTCACTACCCAAATAAAGACACATGGTTTTGGTTATATAAATAATTCATTTGATGGGAAACATCCAAAAATGGATTGGTTTTTATGAACACATGAGTTTTGTTTCAAAATGATCTTTGGATGTATTTCATCAAAGATAAATGTTTTGCACACATGCATTGTATAGTATTGTGGAAGCCAAAGTAGGCTTGGGCAAAAGGAATGCATGAGTGAGTCTCATCTCATATCATAACATAGCATAGAGGAATTTCATCTTGAATAGCATGTTCTTAGATGAAATGGAATTATGTTTTGTGGTTGTTGCATGAGACCATTGCATATGCACTTAAGTGGGGAGTAACCTCTGTAGGAAATATTCTACTAGGTGTTGGCTCACCCTATATGGGAAATATTTCAGGTGCTGGGTTAACACCGGCGGAGGACTCGCACTCGGGGCGTTGAGGGTGAAGAAAAGCCGGTTTGTGGGCTTTTGGAGACAAGTTTTCGTAAAACTTTGGTTAAATGCCGTTTTGATATGTAAATTATACAAAAACACGTAATAGAACTCGTGTGCATGGCGTAGAATGTAGGAAAACTTCATTATACATGTTTGGAAAGGTTTTGGATGAATTGGAAGTGAAAATCAGGTGAAGCATAAGATTCTGGGCAAAACCTTCCGGAAGGTCACAACAACCTTCCGGAAGGTTAATGCAAACTTTTGGTCCAGCAGGCAAAACCTTCCAGAAGGTTGAAGAAAACCTTTTGGAAGGTTAATGTAAATTGTTATCCAGTAGACAACCTTCCGAAAGGTCTATAAAACCTTCCGGAAGAACTTTTCCAGTGAGCAAAACCTTCCGGAAGGTCTATGAAAAACCTTTTAGAAGGTTTTTCAAAAATCGAAAATTTTAAGAATGCATTGCCATACTTTTTGGCTATGAGTCCTTTGGCTCCAATGATATAAATGGACCTTAAATGAGATACATTGCAGTATATTGAACCTTAATGGGATTAAATGATTAAAGAAAGCACGGATTCTTGTGTGGGTCGTAATCCCGATTATAGGGATATGATAGACATGATATGAGGCTATGCAATGATCACGGGTATTCCACGGATTGGCGGGAGGTCAACAGGACCCCCGGTTTTAGGGGCGTCATAGTGTAAGTCCAAAAAAGTGTAATGGTGTACGGAATTAGTGGTAATATTCCAAAATCTGAATACCCAACAAAGACAGATGGTTTATTTTAAAAAGTTCATTAGATGTGTAACATCAATAGTGGGGGCTTGGAATGCCCGGATTCATACGCATAGTATTGCATGTGTTAAGGGAGCTGGTAAAGGCTCGGGTTGAGTTGTATGTGTGAGTCTCATCTCATATCATTAAATGACATAAAGGATTCTATTGTTGAATTGTATATTCTTGAATGGAGTGATTGTTGCTTGTGAATTGCAGGTGAACATTTCATATGCATCTAGGTAAGGGAGAAGTCTCTTTAGGAGATACCCTATTGAGCCTGACTTACCCTTTATGGGTACAATATTTCAAGTGCAGGAAATGCGCTAATGGACGGCTCTCATTCAGGCCCTTATTAATGAGGAAAAGCCAAAATGTGGCTTTTAAACCATGTTTTTGTAAAACTAAGATGAAAAGTAGTTTTTGGGCATGTAATGTATGTAAAGGATTGTAATCGAACTCATGTGGACTATGTTTAATTTAAAATTGCATGTTGTTATATGAGTATGGATAAATGGACCCTATGTGGTCCATGTTGTATGATTGCACAAGTTGCGTTTTGGGTAGAGCTCCCTGTACAAAGGAGATTCTACCCAAATTTTGTTAAGTTATGGATTCCGATAAATAGGGTATAACGGCATGGTATCGAGTTACACAGTATCCACAAGTATTCTATAGGTTGATGGGTGATTCACGAGTTGACAAAGGACCCCCGATTTTATCGGCGTCATAGCTTGGTATCAGAGCTTAGGTTCTCGATTTACCTAGGGCTTGTTGGGCATGGGTCTAGGCCATTGCATCCATTATGCATTACATGTTATGTGTTTTAAATACTATATGTTATGTGTTATATGTTACATGAACAATATGAATGATTAAATGTGTATGGAAAAGGGACATTAGGGTTAGAGAACATAACCTTGGGGGTCGAAAAGAGAAGGAACGGGATGTTCATGGTATAAATGTCTTCTAGTGGACGGCACATACCCTGCTAGTGGGACAAGGAGAGAAATCTCAATGTGTCAACTTTGATCCCTACCTTGGGATACTAAATTAATGCTCTATTTCTATTTGACTTGTGTGTAGATAGCAAATAGAGGAAGAGGACGCGGGCGTTGGGAACAATAGCCAACCACCACTGGCCTTTGCCCAACAAGCCTTTATGGAGGCTATTGGCACGATGGCGGCTACCTTTGCACAGGCTAGCGCTAGTATGGGCCAAGGAGGCTTAAAAAACCTCCAAAAATTTAAGGCAAACAAGTCATCGTCTTTCATGGAAGGGGCGAATCCGATGGTAGCTGATCGTTGGTTCCAGCAGGTTGACAAGAGGCTATGGAGATCACCTCTGATGTCACTAAGATAAGGCTATTTACATTCTAGCTTGAAAAAGAAGCCCATTTATGGTAGGATTGGGCAAAGGCCTCGAAGAACCTAGAGGCAATGACATGGGAAGAGTTCCTGGAGCTCTTCATGAGCAAGTACTTCCCATTGGCTGTTTGACACGCGAAAGCCTGGGAATTCTTGGATTTGAAGCAAGGGACTATGATGGTGATAGAATACGTGGCTAAGTTCATTGATTTAGCCTATTACGTCGATGATTACGTGGCCACATACATGACTAAAGTGAGGAGGTTCGAGGATGGATTGAAATTGTCCATCTGGGGAAAGATTGTGGGCCACCGCCTACAAGATTTGGATTCGATGCTCGAGACAACTATGGCCATTGAGAGAGAGGTCGATGACGCAAGGAGCATCTGGGAGGCAGGTGCTAAGGACAAGAAGAGGGAGGGCCAATCCTTCTCTTCTAGTTCGGGGAAGAAGCAAAAGACTTCTAACCCACAAGAGTTTCAAGGACAGGGTCGCGGCTATCAAGGCCAAGGGCAAGGTTAATCCTCCCAAGGTTAATCCTCTGTGGCTATGTATGACTCTTAATGGCACGGGCAGTTGATGGGTTGGGTCTTCCTCGGGTGGTTTGTGAGTATGATAATGTTTTTTTGGACTGACTAATGGGATTACCTCCACGTCGGGATGTAGACTTTACCATTGAGTTGCACCTCGGTCCATCGCCCATTTCTATGACTCTGCATAGAATGACACCTATAGAGTTGCAAGAACTCAAGGTTTAGTTGCAAGAATTGATGGACAATGGCTTCATTAGACTAAGTACCTCACCTTAGGGTGTTTCGGTGTTATTTTCCATGAAGAAGGACAAGACTCTTCAGCTATGTATAGATTATCGACAATTGAATCGAGGTACTATCAAGAATAGGTACCCATTTTCGCGACTTGATGACTTGTTTGATCAATTGAGAGGGGCACGAGTCTACTCCAAGATAGATCTACGCATAGGGTACTATCAGTTGAGGATTAGGGATGTAGATATCCCTAAGCCATTGTTTAGGACACGGTATAGGCATTTCGAGTTCACTGTGATGTCTTTTGAATTGACGAATGCCCCGACGACATTCGTTGATCTCATGCACAAGGTGTTTCAACCCTACTTAGATCAGTTTTTTATGGTCTTTGTTGATGACATTTTGATCTACTCCAAGTCTAAGGAGGAGCATGAGGGTCACTTAAGGGTTATTTTCCAGACCTTGAGGGACCATTAGTTGTATGTCAAGTTCAACAAGGGTGAATTTTGGTTGACAGAAGTTAAATTTTTGGGACACGTGGTGTTGACTTCGGGTGTGTCAGTTGACCCAGAAAAGGTTGAGGCGGTTATGAGTGGAGAGAGGTTGAAGTCAGTCTTCGAGATATGCAGTTTCTTTGGATTGGTAGGGTATTATAGGAGGTTCGTTGAGGACTTCTCCTGATTAGATTAACCCGGTAGGAGGTCAAGTTTGAGTGGAATGAAGTGTGAGACGACATTTCAGGTGTTGAAGAGGAGGCTAACTTCAACTTCGATTTTAATAGTTCTGGAGAGGAGATAAAGGTACACAGTGTATTGTGATGCCTCCAAGGACGGACTTGGGTGTGTTTTGATGTAGTCTAGGAGGGTGGTCGCTTATGGTTCTCGGCAATTAAAGAACCACGAGCAGAACTATCCCATGCACAACTTGGAGTTGGCGGCCATTATCTTTGCCTTGAAGGCTTGACGCCACTATTTATATGGTGAGCAGTTTGAGGTGTTTTCAAACTACAAAAGTATGAAGTACATCTTTACGCTGTGGGACCTCAATATGAGAACGCAGATGGATGGATTATTTGGAGGACTATAACTTGATTTTGCATTACCATTATGGTAAGACAAACGTGGTAGCTGATGCACTTAGCCAGAAGTCACAGGGGAGTCTTGGCTAGTGTGGCTTCCCAAGAGTGGCAGATGCTCGAGACTGTAGGATAGTTCCAGTTGCACTACAAGGGTCAAGCTCAGGGTACTTTGGGGAGTTTGGTGGCTACACCTTCGCTACTGAGAAGAGTGATTGAGCCCTAGGAGCAGGAGACAGAGATATTGTCTATTAGGGACCAGGTACAGGTGGATATGGGTGACGAGGGCTGGGCCATTCACGCAGAGGTAGTCTTCGATTTAGGAAAAGGGTTGTAATTTTCTAGTCTGCGGATCTGAGAGAGGAGANTACAAGATTTGGATTCGATGCTCGAGACAACTATGGCCATTGAGAGAGAGGTCGATGACGCAAGGAGCATCTGGGAGGCAGGTGCTAAGGACAAGAAGAGGGAGGGCCAATCCTTCTCTTCTAGTTCGGGGAAGAAGCAAAAGACTTCTAACCCACAAGAGTTTCAAGGACAGGGTCGCGGCTATCAAGGCCAAGGGCAAGGTTAATCCTCCCAAGGTTAATCCTCTGTGGCTATGTATGACTCTTAATGGCACGGGCAGTTGATGGGTTGGGTCTTCCTCGGGTGGTTTGTGAGTATGATAATGTTTTTTTGGACTGACTAATGGGATTACCTCCACGTCGGGATGTAGACTTTACCATTGAGTTGCACCTCGGTCCATCGCCCATTTCTATGACTCTGCATAGAATGACACCTATAGAGTTGCAAGAACTCAAGGTTTAGTTGCAAGAATTGATGGACAATGGCTTCATTAGACCAAGTACCTCACCTTAGGGTGTTTCAGTGTTATTTTCCATGAAGAAGGACAAGACTCTTCAGCTATGTATAGATTATCGACAATTGAATCGAGGTACTATCAAGAATAGGTACCCATTTTCGCGACTTGATGACTTGTTTGATCAATTGAGAGGGGCACGAGTCTACTCCAAGATAGATCTACGCATAGGGTACTATCAGTTGAGGATTAGGGATGTAGATATCCCTAAGCCATTGTTTAGGACACGGTATAGGCATTTCGAGTTCACTGTGATGTCTTTTGAATTGACGAATGCCCCGACGACATTCGTTGATCTCATGCACAAGGTGTTTCAACCCTACTTAGATCAGTTTTTTATGGTCTTTGTTGATGACATTTTGATCTACTGCAAGTCTAAGGAGGAGCATGAGGGTCACTTAAGGGTTATTTTCCAGACCTTGAGGGACCATTAGTTGTATGTCAAGTTCAACAAGGGTGAATTTTGGTTGACAGAAGTTAAATTTTTGGGACACGTGGTGTTGACTTCGGGTGTGTCAGTTGACCCAGAAAAGGTTGAGGCGGTTATGAGTGGAGAGAGGTTGAAGTCAGTCTTCGAGATATGTAGTTTCTTTGGATTGGTAGGGTATTATAGGAGGTTCGTTGAGGACTTCTCCTGACTAGATTAACCCGGTAGGAGGTCAAGTTTGAGTGGAATGAAGTGTGAGACGACATTTCAGGTGTTGAAGAGGAGGCTAACTTCAACTTCGATTTTAATAGTTCTGGAGAGGAGATAAAGGTACACAGTGTATTGTGATGCCTCCAAGGACGGACTTGGGTGTGTTTTGATGTAGTCTAGGAGGGTGGTCGCTTATGGTTCTCGGCAATTAAAGAACCACGAGCAGAACTATCCCATGCACAACTTGGAGTTGGCGGCCATTATCTTTGCCTTGAAGGCTTGACGCCACTATTTATATGGTGAGCAGTTTGAGGTGTTTTCAAACTACAAAAGTATGAAGTACATCTTTACGCTGTGGGACCTCAATATGAGAACGCAGATGGATGGATTATTTGGAGGACTATAACTTGATTTTGCATTACCATTATGGTAAGACAAACGTGGTAGCTGATGCACTTAGCCAGAAGTCACAGGGGAGTCTTGGCTAGTGTGGCTTCCCAAGAGTGGCAGATGCTCGAGACTGTAGGATAGTTCCAGTTGCACTACAAGGGTCAAGCTCAGGGTACTTTGGGGAGTTTGGTGGCTACACCTTCGCTACTGAGAAGAGTGATTGAGCCCTAGGAGCAGGAGACAGAGATATTGTCTATTAGGGACCAGGTACAGGTGGATATGGGTGACGAGGGCTGGGCCATTCACGCAGAGGTAGTCTTCGATTTAGGAAAAGGGTTGTAATTTTCTAGTCTGCGGATCTGAGAGAGGAAATCCTTATGGAGTTCCATTACTCCCATTTTGCTGTGCATCTAGGTGACACAAAGATGTACCATGATGTTCGTCACCAGTACTATTGGAGTGGGATGAAGAGGAATGTTGGATACTTTGTTTGTCGATGTCTCACGTGTCAGTAGGTCAAGGCTGAGCACCAGGGACTAACAGGGTTGCTCCAGCCTTTGAAGGTGGCTGAGTGGAAGTGGGAGCACACCATGATAGATTTTATGACCCACTTTCCACAAACATTATGGGGCATGATGCGGTGTGGGTACAGTGGATCGACTTACGAAGTCAACACATTTTTTGGCAATGAGGATGACCTTCACACTAGAGAAATTCTGTAGGTTGTACATACGAGAGATAGTCTGCTTGCAAGGGGTGCCTGTATCTATAGTATCTGATTGGGATCCCAGGTTCATGGCCCATTTTTGGGAGAGTTTCCAACGGGCTATGGGGACACAATTGATGATGAGCACAATTTTTCATCCCTAGATGGACGGTCAATCAGAGAAGACCATCCAGACTTTAAAGGACATGCTACGGGCATGTGTCCTTGATCTCAAGGGTAGCTGGGAAGATCACTTACCCTTAGTTGAATTTGCCTACAACAATAGTTATTAGGCAACCATACAGATGACACCTTATGAGGTACTTTATGGGTGGTCGTGCCATTCTTTGGTTTGTTGGATAGAGGTCAGAGATAGACCTTTTATGGGTCCGAATTTGGTTAAAGATACCTCATAGAAGGTGGGCTTGACACAGAACTGTCTTCTTACGTCACAAAGTCAGTAGAAGAGTTACACTAATAGACGGTGGCGACCTCTAAAGTTTGGGGTTGGAGATCACGTGTTCTTGAAGGTGATCCCTAAGACAGGAGTAGTCAGGTTTGGGATGCGGGGAAAGTTGTCATTGAGGTATATTGGACCCTTCAAGATACTTGAGAGAGTTGGTACAATCGCTTACTAGTTAGCGTTACCACCAAATTTATCGAATGTTCACATGGTGTTCCATGTCTTCATGCTCAGGAAGCACACCCAATCTCTAACACATGTGATGGATTGGGGCGAGCTAGTTGTTGATGTGGATGAGACCTTCAAGGAGGGACCAGTGTGTGTTATGGATAGCCAAAAGCAGGTTTTGGTAAAGGTGCTATGGCAGCACTGAGGTCTGGAGGAGGCGACATAGGAGTGTGAGGACATTATACGTACCAGTCATCCATTTTTGTTCGAGGATGAAGGTACATTCTTGTAGTCATTCAGTGTTATATGAACGTTGCATATGCATGTGGTTGAATGTGCATGTGTTTGTGAATTTTAAGGACGAAATTCTTTTTAAGGGAGAAGAGTGTAAAACCTAGGTAAATTTGAATTTTTATGAAAAAGGGCAAAACGGTAATTATCCACTACGGTACGGTTTAAAAACTAAATTTTTTTAGAACTCGGAAGCAAAGATTAGAGCTTGTTTCGGGTCTTGTGAGTTTTCTACCATTGTTTTATGATTCAAGAGGTAGAGTTCTTTTTCTAATTAAGTTTATTTTCAATCTAGGGTGCCATATAATATGAGTAGTGATGGGACACTTCTGATAAGGGATAAGATTCTGTCATGTGTCCTCGGTGCCTAGGGTGCATCCTTTATTCTAATCCTGCCATGTGTCCTCAGCACCGAGGGCATCTCTAGCAACTTGATGCTGCTACGTGTCCTCAGCACTGAGGGCATCTTCGTCAACCTAACGCTACCACTTGTCCTCGGCACCGAGGGCATCTGCGTTAACCTTACGCTACCACATGTCCTCGGCGTTGAGGGCACCTCCTGTTCTTATGTCAAGATACACGTTACCTTCATAATTGGATTCTGAAGACTTGTCTTGGACACGTCGTCTCTACCCATGGAGGGGTTACTGACTGACATAGCTAACTAGCCTCGTAGCTAGACTAGGGATCATTGGGTCACTCCCCTTAATGTGGTCAGAATGACAGGAGGGACAGGACCTGTGACACTCCAAAATCCGGGGGTCCGTTGATTACCTATCAACCAGAGGAATACCCGTGGATACCGAGTAATTCGATATCACGCCATTGTGCCCCATTTATCGGGAACCATAATTTTGACAAAATTCGGACAGAGTCTCCTTTGTACAAGAAGCTCTACCCAAAACTCAACCTGTGCAATCATATAATAACAAGACCTATCTGAGGTCCAATATTCAACAATGACCACACCAGGTCCAATTATAAGTAAACATTGGCCACACCTGGTCTAATTATCCATATTTATATCAAAACATGCAGGGTTAGTTTAACAATAGTCTATACAAATTCTATTACAATTATTTGCAAAAGATTACATGCCCAAAACATTATTTCCACAAATTTTTTACATTAACACAAAATAAAGCCACATTCGGCTTTCTTCAAACATGAGGGTCCAAATTGGAGCCATCCATTGGTGTATCTCTCCCACCTGAAATGTTTTCCCATATAGGGTGAGCCAATGCCCAGTAGAATAATCCCTATAGAGGCTACTCCCCAGTTTAGATGCATAAGNGTCTTCATGCTCAGGAAGCACACCCAATCTCTAACACATGTGATGGATTGGGGCGAGCTAGTTGTTGATGTGGATGAGACCTTCAAGGAGGGACCAGTGTGTGTTATGGATAGCCAAAAGCAGGTTTTGGTAAAGGTGCTATGGCAGCACTGAGGTCTGGAGGANACATTTAACAATCATTCCATACAAGAATATGCATTAAATGTGGAATGCAACCATGTCATGTCATGAAATGAGATGATACTCACTCATGCATTTAAACCCAAGTCATCACCAANTGAGGTCTGGAGGAGGCGACATAGGAGTGTGAGGACATTATACGTACCAGTCATCCATTTTTGTTCGAGGATGAAGGTACATTCTTGTAGTCATTCAGTGTTATATGAACGTTGCATATGCATGTGGTTGAATGTGCATGTGTTTGTGAATTTTAAGGACGAAATTCTTTTTAAGGGAGAAGAGTGTAAAACCTAGGTAAATTTGAATTTTTATGAAAAAGGGCAAAACGGTAATTATCCACTACGGTACGGTTTAAAAACTAAATTTTTTTAGAACTCGGAAGCAAAGATTAGAGCTTGTTTCGGGTCTTGTGAGTTTTCTACCATTGTTTTATGATTCAAGAGGTAGAGTTCTTTTTCTAATTAAGTTTATTTTCAATCTAGGGTGCCATATAATATGAGTAGTGATGGGACACTTCTGATAAGGGATAAGATTCTGTCATGTGTCCTCGGTGCCTAGGGTGCATCCTTTATTCTAATCCTGCCATGTGTCCTCAGCACCGAGGGCATCTCTAGCAACTTGATGCTGCTACGTGTCCTCAGCACTGAGGGCATCTTCGTCAACCTAACGCTACCACTTGTCCTCGGCACCGAGGGCATCTGCGTTAACCTTACGCTACCACATGTCCTCGGCGTTGAGGGCACCTCCTGTTCTTATGTCAAGATACACGTTACCTTCATAATTGGATTCTGAAGACTTGTCTTGGACACGTCGTCTCTACCCATGGAGGGGTTACTGACTGACATAGCTAACTAGCCTCGTAGCTAGACTAGGGATCATTGGGTCACTCCCCTTAATGTGGTCAGAATGACAGGAGGGACAGGACCTGTGACACTCCAAAATCCGGGGGTCCGTTGATTACCTATCAACCAGAGGAATACCCGTGGATACCGAGTAATTCGATATCACGCCATTGTGCCCCATTTATCGGGAACCATAATTTTGACAAAATTCGGACAGAGTCTCCTTTGTACAAGAAGCTCTACCCAAAACTCAACCTGTGCAATCATATAATAACAAGACCTATCTGAGGTCCAATATTCAACAATGACCACACCAGGTCCAATTATAAGTAAACATTGGCCACACCTGGTCTAATTATCCATATTTATATCAAAACATGCAGGGTTAGTTTAACAATAGTCTATACAAATTCTATTACAATTATTTGCAAAAGATTACATGCCCAAAACATTATTTCCACAAATTTTTTACATTAACACAAAATAAAGCCACATTCGGCTTTCTTCAAACATGAGGGTCCAAATTGGAGCCATCCATTGGTGTATCTCTCCCACCTGAAATGTTTTCCCATATAGGGTGAGCCAATGCCCAGTAGAATAATCCCTATAGAGGCTACTCCCCAGTTTAGATGCATAAGTGGTGTGTATAAGCAACAAACAACATTTAACAATCATTCCATACAAGAATATGCATTAAATGTGGAATGCAACCATGTCATGTCATGAAATGAGATGATACTCACTCATGCATTTAAACCCAAGTCATCACCAACTCCCACGACACAATGCAATGCCAAGGTATATTGAATCCGTCAATTGACGAAAAAATCCACCAAATGATCGTTTGAAATAAAAGTTGTTTTATTATAAAACCAAATCATTGATGGGTGTTACTCATTGTATGAGTACTTATAAAT